>VZUI01071685.1:0-23513 GCA_013401135.1 Cettia cetti
GGAGAGCGGGGGGGCGAGCGGCGGCGAGGGGCGGCGGGGGCCGGCGGCGGGCAGCGGGGCAGCGGGCGGAGAGCGGGCGGCGGATCCCCCCGGCCCGCCGATGGTTTCTCCCGGAGCTGTCGATCATGCAGAGAAAGCCGTGATTTCAGCCCAAATCCGCCTCGCCGGGGCTCGCTGCGCCGCCGGCACCGGCGAGGGGGCGGAGGGGAGAGGAGGGGGGGTCCCGGGGGGATGCCCCAGCGCCGCCGCGCCCTTCGCACCGCCCGCGGCCACGGGCCGGGCATCTCTGCCGCGGGGCTGAGCCCCCGGCGCTGCCCACCGGAGCCGGGGGGCCGGGGCGGTGAGGAGATTCCCGTCCGGAGAAGGAGACGCGTGCGGCAGGATAAAGGAAAAAGAAACAAAAATCCAAGGAGTTGCTAAATGTGAGGGTTGTTGTGGGCAGCCCTGAGCCCCCGCACCCTTCTCCTCCTCCCCCATCCCTCTGGAGCCAGCCCCGGTGAGGAGAGAACAGGAATCCCCCCGCTTCCCACGTGGAGAAGGTGTGAGGTGGTCACAAGCCCCATTGAGACTGCTGGGGTCAAGCAGGACCTTCCCAGAAGGTGCGAGGTGAGACCCAGCTCCAATTCTGCATCACAGCACTCCACAAGCCCCGACTTTCCCCGACACCTGGGAACCACATCTGCCCTGTGGGCTCCTCATGATCCACACCCTCTTCAGGACACGGCCAGGAGGTTGGGAGCAGATGGTCTTTCAGGTCCCTTCCAACCCAAACCACTCTGCGACTCTATGAAATGTGACTGCTATCAGGACTCTTTGCCCCAGGAGGTCCCTCTGCCACCACCCTGACATCTCCTCCTCACCCCTCGAGTATCCAGGTGTACCCAGCAGTGCCCTCTGCTCATCCCCCATAGCTGTGTCCCCATTACTGCTGGCTGGGCAGAAGGTTCAGGTACATCCTGCAGGAAGCACTTGTGTCCTGGAAGATCTTCCTGGGGAGGTCACACTCTGCACATGGATCTCTACACAAGCTCTGCAGGTTCAGAGGCCAGGAACTGAAGTTCCACTGGGCTTCCAGGATGGATTCCTGTCCCTCACTCACCAAAAAACAGTCTAGGCTCCACTGTGCTCTTCCTTATCCCTTTGTTGCATCAGCAGCTTGAGCACCTGGGGTTCTCTGCCTTGACCCACCACAGGGAATGGATGATTCCACAGGAGTGGTTAGTGGATGTCACAGCTCCGTGATGGTGTTGGCCACATGGATGAGCCAAATGGTCTTCCCCAGCTCAGTGTGGCCCACTGCAGGCTCTGATCTGCTTTGGGAGTTTCTATCACTGCAGATGTTTCTGCTCATCCAGGTTGGCCCCACAACTAACACAAGAACCCTGTGGCCCAGCTCCATCATGTGTGGAGAAGCTTTCATCTCCAGAAGCTCTTTAGGGGTCACTCCTGCATTGAGGAAGGAGGCTGAAGGCCAGGACAGCCAGTGGCCTTGCTGCTCCTTCCTTCAGATGTGTTCTGAAGGGCAAGAATCCCAAGGACCCCCAGCAGTCACCGTCCATTCCAGCACTGTACCAGGCTCCCCTCACTCCCTGCTGCTCTGGAGCAGCCAGCATTTCCCATCAGAGGTCTGAAAGCACTCACCAGACCCAAACTCCTCACAGCCTCATTTCAATCCTCCCAGATCCCAGGGCTGTTGTGTCCTGCGTGTCCCTGAGGATCCATCGATTCTCCAAAAGGGAAGCCTGGAATCCAAGAGCACCAGCCCTGTGTGTTTGCCAGTGCCCAGCCAGACCCTCAGGATTTTCTTGAGGCTGTCCAGGACTCACTGCCAGACACAATGGGGACTTTGTCCCAAAGAGCAGTCACTGGAGACCTTCTCTCTTCTCTTCTGAGCTCCCCCTTAGGCTGCTGCTGGTGGAGATGGACCTTGGACCAAACAGACTTCTCTGGCTGCTGCACTGACTTTGAAGTTCTTACACGCTCCTTGGAGTCTGGTTTGTGCCCTGAAGACGCTCTTCAGGGTCAATCATGAGCTGTGAGCACTGATCCCACCTCACACCTTCACTCTGCTCCCAGGAAGGGCTTTCTATGACTGTTGCATCTTTTTGGCATCCATGGGAAGGCCTGTCAAGGTTCCACTGCCACCCTCACCAACCTGCTGCTCCCAGTGCAGGCGTTGTCACCAGAATCCACGTTCTGTCCTGAATCCCACAAGCTTCTCTGGTCAATGCCCCAATATCTGAGCAGACCAGCAAGTGCAGCAAAGCACCATGCCATAAGTGACTCCAGACCTCCTCCGATGTCCTACTCTGAACCTTCCACTCACTCTGCACCAGATTTAGGGGCTCTGGTGGAGGCTGGCCACGGACCAGGGAGCACTGTGTGTCCTCACTGCTGTCGTCAGCCACTCTGTCAGCTGAAGCTCTCCTTGCTGCCATCTGGTGACAAGTGGCCTTGGGACGGTGTCACATGGACATGGCCACCATCAGGCAGCTTGGATGTGGCCAGCTTGGATGTCAAGTTACACTGATTTTTCTGGTCCTTGCTGCCCAGAAATAACCCACAGGACACTCAAGCCCTGCTGCAGAGAGCAACAGGTACAGCCTTGATGGAGGTGACAAAAATGGGACAACCACCCCTCCAGCAGCACCCACATGTTGGTTTACATCAAAAGATGGTTCCTGGGCTGGCAGAGCCAGGAGAGATGACATCTAGGGGACATTAAAAACAGGTTTGGTGGTGACACATTCAATGCTGTGTTTCAGTTCCTGATGCAGGAAGAAAAAGGGCCTTTGCATGTGAAGCCCTTGGCTCATCCCACCTGCAGGAGGTGGCTCCCTCACCCTCTGTGAGGCTGAAGAGGTGCAGCAGGTGACAGCTGGAGTCAAGGGAGGCAGAGAGGAAAGCAGCAAGGGGTGACACAGAGCTGTCAGGCACAGACTAAAGGCTCAGTGCAGTCGTCTTTGGTGATTCCAAGGAGCCTCAGCTACCAGGAAGGTTCAGGAGATGCTTCTTTGGTCCAAAGAAGCTACTTGGTCAGTCTCAATGCTGCAGCTGAGGGACAGGGAGCTTCCTTTGGAGGGGAGCGGCAGGGAGTGAATCCCATGCTGGCACCAAGAGTAAATCTGCCTGTAAAGTCCCACCAAGAGCAGGTAGGAGCTGGTCCAGGGCCACTGAGAGGTGGCCTGCAGAGATTCAGCATCCTTGGTTCTGAGTTGGCACCCTTGGTCACACCTCTGCATGCAAGAGGAAAGCTTTCCTGCTCCTGGCTGAATCCCTTGGGCTCCAAGGACCTCGAGCTTCCAGGGGCAGGTTGGGAGAAGGAAAACATGAGCATATTTTTACAGAAATTGGAGTCTCCCTGCAGCAGAAAATCCCATAAAAGCAAAACCCAAGTGAAAAGCAGCTTCAGCTGTTCTGGCTCTGGCTGTGACGGGCTTGGCCCCAGGCCAGTGAGTTAATTCTGCCTATTAACTAATAGTATAGTATTGTCGGTAAAGATTCATTGCTAAACTTATGTTTTTAAGATATCACTTATCATTTAAACACTTAACTCCTGATCCCCGAACATGTACAGGCACCATGTAGCCCTGCAGCCATGCTGCAGATAACCAAAGCCACCGCTGGCTGGGGAGGCCGGGCAGTGTTTAACCCTTTTTCCCCGCTCTTTGTTTGAATGATAAATTGTCTGGAGTAGCACTTTCCAGAGGAGAGCAGGCCCTCCCACTCAGGGACCACTTATTATCACCTACTTAATGTTCCCCAGCTCGGCAGGGATGGAGGAACTGTTCCCAATAGGGGATTTTTCTAACCTCTGTGAAGGGTGTGTGAACAGCCAGAAACCCCACGGATATCTGTGATTGCAGCCTGTCACCACCAAGGGCCTCCCTCTGTCCTTCCTTGCCTTTCCCAGTCACCCCAAGTGCTCTGCAGGCTGGGGACAGGCAGGTCTGGTCCTTCAGGAGGGAAGGGGGGAGCAGCAGGGGCTCCCCAGCTCCGGGCTGAGCCCCCGGTGCTGCCCAGCACCTTTCAGCTCCACATCCCTGCTCTGATCCGTCCCATCAATCCACAGTTTTCAGGGATCTCCGACCTCTCCCGCATCACCCCAGAGCAAACCAGCGCCTTCACCAGTTACACCAGTCACACCAGTCACCACTCCAGCAGGCGCTGCCTGCAGCCCCCGCCCTCCCCATCCCACCGGGGACACTTTAGGGAGGTTTCTCTGCACAGAGTTAAACAAAAATCAACCTTTTACATCCCTGTACCTTCGGTGAGGGCACCTGGCCCTGGATGGCTCGTGCTGAAACGTGACACTGGACAGCCCCACCTCACTCAACCTGTTTATCCTGTTCATTGCGGGCACCTGCGAGGGGGAACCAGCGGCTCCCTCTCTCCCCCGGCATTTCTGAGCTCTCTGCATCAGGGATTTATTCCTGTTTGGACCAACACTGAGCTCCCTGGTACCCAGGGCGGGTGAAACAGAGAGGAGGAAGGTCAGAGGATGGCACTGGGCAGCCGAGCATCATCCTGCCAGGATTTCATCTCTGCGGGGAGGGGCTCAGCAAGCAGCGAGGATCAAGGAGTGCAAGGTAACCCTGGTGCTGTTGCAACGTCTGCAGTCTGAGGGTTTAGAGCCTTCAGCTAAATTAAGAAGGAAAAGTCAACTGGTAGATTGCAGTAACGATTTGGAGAGTTCTCCGCTCAGAAAATGAATGAAACTTTTGAATGGTAGCCATGGGAACAAATTAAAGAGAAGAGGCACTTTTGAAGCATTTAAAATAGATTTGGAACTGTAGAATTGAGCAGGAAATTTGGGATGGTTTGTTCAACAGCTAATTTGAACCCAGGTTCAGAATTGAGAGTAACTTTTGGAAAAATAAAGTTCATAAAATTTTCTTCTTGGTGACTGCAAAGATGTCAGCTCTTCTTGAAAATTTTGTTTGGGTAAATAAGCAGGACCGTAGAGAGGCAGGAAGGAAAAAATATAAAAAGAAGACAAATTGAAATAAAACTATATATTATATATCTATTTTTTAATAAAGCAACGATTTCCTGATTTACAGACTTATATAATCATTAAGGTTGGAAAAGACTTCAAAGATCATCAAGTCCAACCTTCAACTGAGCACCATATTTTTCCAGAATATAGAGAAATGTGACAATCAAGTATATAAACTATTATTCTATGTTTCAAAAAAAAAAATAAAATTAAAAGGCTGTTTAGATATACAGCAAAGAAAAGGTGTAACCATCACCAGAATATCATGTTATATGTAGAAATTTAATCCAAAATACTTTACAGCCATGAGGCATGACTGGCAGAAGATGAGGTTTGTATTCTGGAAAATATTTTCATTTTAGTCCTTGGTTATAACAGAAATTACAATGCTAGAGAATAAATCTGCCCAGGAAATAACCTGTGATGAAAAACTGCCAGGCATTACCTACTGACAGGGGTAACAACATAAAAGGATGCTTGATTTAATTGCTGTGATTTGTAAAGGTTTGTAAAAGAAAAGGATGTAACCCAAGCTATTTTGTGGCAGGGAACCCAAGGTCCAGAAGTCTTCCAGAAAATAGTTTAAAAGTTGTTCAAAGGAAGGTAGAAAAACTGAAAAGTCAAACTCAGGTCTTTGTTAATACTATAAAATTACAGGGTGGCATCCTTGAAATTGAGAATGCTGAAATGGCATTTAATAGGAAACTGGGGAAACCAGGGAGAAAACTACCTGGGTTTTGTCAATACTGGTGTTAAATATAGGAGCTTAGCAACTGCTTATGGACACTGTGAAAAAAATGCAACATTATGTGTTACATTTCAGGGAAAATCCCCCAGTGCTCTGAGGTGGCAGAGGTTTATGAGAAGGCAAACACAGGATCAGAGGCAAGAGCCTGGTGTGAAGCTGCTCTTTCCTCCTCAGAGGTGCTACAGAGAGACAGACCTGAAGGAGAAAACCACACCTCCTTCCACAGCAGAAGGGTGGAAAACACACAGGTTGAGCCCTGAGTGGGAGATGTCCCTGTCCATGGCATGTCCTGGGAGATCTCTGGGATTCCTCCTGACCCAATCTGTGATTCTATGGCTCTGCCCAGGTTTTTCCAAAGGGAGGCAAGCTCTGGGAGTGGTGGTGGCACAGAGAAAGCAGAGCTGTGTGCAGGCAAACCCCCTCCTCCAGGGCCTGGAGATGAAAGGTCAGGAGTCAGTGGGAGCAGGGCTCATGCTCTGTGATTAACATTTCCCATTCTCTCTTTGGGTCCAGGAATATCCATATCATGAAGGTCTGGGCTGAAATATGACTGAACTGCAACAATTCCTGCAGAGTGATAACAAATGCATGCACAGGCTCCTGATGCTGATGTTCACTGGCTTAGCTTTTATTTTATTGAAGATTCATGAGAATAATATCTCTAGCAGCAAGGTATCATGGAATCAAGGAATTACAGAATGGGTTAGATTGGAGGAGTCCTTAAAGCTCATCCCATTCCACGCCCTGCCATGGGCAAGGACACCTTCCACTGTCCCAGGTTGCTCCAAGCCCCATCCAACCTGGCCTTGAACATTTCCAGGGGTCCAGGGGCAGCCACAGCTTCTTTGGGTCAGGTCCTTACCACCCTCACAGGGAAGAATTTCTTCCCACTGTCCCATCTCACCCTTTCAGCGTGAAGGCATCCCTCCCTGTCCTGTCCCTCCATGCCTTGTTCAAAGTCTCCCTCCAGGTTTCCCCCAGTCCCCTTTCAGGTACTGTGTGGCAATAAGGTCTCCCTGGAGCCTTCTCTGGGCTGAACACCCCCAGCTCACCTGCCCAGGGACGTCTGAGGGATGAAGATGTGGGCTTTTGCCTTTGAGTTTCTTGGGGTCAGAAATTTCAAGTAAACAAAGCAATGTTTTTAGAATTCTTTATCTTATTTACATTCCTTTCTGTAGAAAGGACAATTGATGGACACTTTCTAAAACCAGTGGAAGTGAAGAGGTTGAACCTCAGTCTTCCAATGTGGTCTCTTCTCTAGAAATCTATATAAGCTGTAAAAAAAATTAAACTTCCTCTTTTCCCACTTCGACTCCGTGGTGATCACTGCTTTTCCATTGTGATGGCATTGTGTCACAAAGATGAGGTGTGCTGAAGAAGCACAGGCTACAGGGGCAGGAGCGTGGTGGGAAGGGACAGGCAGCAAACCAGCTGTTTTTCTCCCAACTGTTTCTCTCTTTCTTTCTCCCAAATTTACCCTAAACCAGAACAGATGCACAAGCACTGTGGAGGTGGTGGGCACATCTTTGAGGGGACAGAGGCAGGGGCTTGTACTCAAAATGTGAGCAGGCTTGGGGGGTCATTTTGGGGCTGGGCAGAGGCAGGGAACACATCCCTTCAGGGCTTGAGGAGTGCTGGCCACGGCAAGGGAGCAGGACCTGCTGTGTGTGTCTGTGGCTGTGGCAGGGAGTGGGAGGAAGCACTGCCCAGGTAACCAGCACAGATGGAGCACAGCTGCCCCTGGGACAGCCTGCCCAGCTGCCCTTTGGGGTGCTGCCCTGGCATCATGAGGGAGCTGCCAGCAGAAAGGTGCTCAGGTGGCTCCTGGCGCTGCTGGGATGGAGCAGTGATGGTGGGGAGGCCGTGGCACAGGTCCCTGCCAGGAGCACAGGGGACAGTGGTGGTCACAAAGGACATCCTTTCATCGAGCAGTGTGCATTGAGGAGGCTCTCTGCAGATTTCCCCCCCAGGGTTTGGTCCTTGAAGCTGCTGGGGTCCCGTTGGCCCACTGGAAGCATCATCCTGCCTGCTCCCTGTGGAATTTCTCCTTGAGTGCTCCTTTGGGGATTCTCACAAGCACCTGGGACTGCAGATTCCTCTTGCACTCCTGCAGCTGTCCCTGTCCCTGCAGGGACCAGGACCACGGCATCAGGGCTGAGCCCTCACCATCCTGGCACCAGGAGGGGAGAGGGTGCCTTGGGGGTGCTGTGGTGGCCACATGAGAAGTTGCTGAGAGACATAAACCCCACATGTTAGAGGGCAGCTGAAGGGCCCTGGGTAAGTGCTGTCTGCCAGGGGAAAGCCATGAGGCTTCTCCAAAGGGGAATCCTGCTCCACAACCCTTCAGAGCCCTCCAGAGTGGCCGAACACACAGTCAGTGCCATCTGTTCCTGGCATCTGCTGGGGGTTCCAAAGGCTTCCCTTCAGGTTCTTTGCCAAAAGTTTTTTAAGGAAAGCAGGAAGCCTGGGGGACTCGAGGGAGTTCCTTGTCATTTTAATTGCCTAAGAGGTGGTTGCAGAGAGGAGAGAGCAGAGGGAGCTCACCTGTCCTGCAGGGTCTGAGCTGTCATGTCCAACAGCCCCAGGAACAGGGATGAGCAAGGAGGTGACAAAGGATAAGTGATGCCATAGGGAAAACAACCATAACTTCACTTGCACAGTGACAAGGCTGCTCCCTTCTGTCTTCTCCCTGGAATAAACCAAAGCCATCAAATGACACTTGTGTGAGGGCCAGGGCCAGGGTCTAAAAGATTGGGGTGTGGGATCAAAGGAGGTGATTCTTCACACGGATGGGAGTGAACTGTTGGCCTCCTCAGCAGAGCTGGGGACACAAAACTCACAGGGGTTCAAGTGCAGGCTGGAAAAGTCCTTGGAAGGGAGATCCAGGAATTTAGAACAGACAGGGAACTCCATGGAAATTAAAACAGCTGGAAAGTCATCATTACAGATCTTCCTGGATTCCTACAGCCCCCCAGCCTGTTAAAATCCTTCCTGGCCCCTCAGGAGATGTTGTGGATGCTGGAGATTTGTCCCACGGGTTACACCCCACTGCAGGGGCTCCCTGCCATCAACACGGCACCAGTGCAGGGTGGGCACCTCCAGCACACCCTGCCAGTCACACTCATGCACCTGAGAGCTCTTTAATTTGGGGTTACTTTGCTTTTCCCTTCCTCGAGGTGTGTTTTGTTCTGTCTGGAGAGCTGGGAACGTCAAGAGCTGGAGTTGCTCTGCCAGTGCTGGGGTGGGGACTTCAGCAGGAGCTGGCACAGGGCCCTGTGGGAGGGAGCAGGGGGAGCAGGAGGCAGCTCTGAGGGGAGCTGATGGGTGCTCCTGGGTGCCCTGGGAGCACAGCAGGCACAGAGCCTTGGGATATGGAGGCAGGGATGTGTTGGGCTGGAGCTGTGCTGGACGCATTGCTCAGCAGGAATACTGGGGAGGAAATAAATCAGTCCCTGATTTACCTGGGAGGACAGATACTTCTCCTCAACTGGTTTTTAATTTGGACTCAATTTCCAAGCCCGGCTGTTCAGATGTCTCTGAGATAAGTGATCTGTGCAACGTCTGAGTCAAACAGGATTTTCCTTCTTTTCAGACAGCAAAGCTGTGCTCTGTAAGTGGATGTTCCAGCTAATGAGGTGTTAAGTGTAGAGAGAATCACAAGTACTTGAGGGCAGGATCCAGCTGGTAGTAAAACCAACAACCAGCACCAAGATTGTCCTCGACTTCCAGGAACAACTTCAGACGATAAAGCTGCACTGAGGGCAGGAGCGAGGGAAAACCTGGGAAACAGAACCACAAAAAACCAGCCACATGTCGTGCTACAGCCGCACCGTGGGCTACACGTGTTCCCTTTCCTTGGGCCAGTGGAGGATGACAAGGGAGAGACACCAACAGTGGCTTCTAGCTGGCAACCAGGGGCCAAAACAGCCCCTAGAGTCCTGAAATCCCAGTGTTTGCTGAAGAAACATCCACAGAAGGTGCAGTGGATCCTGTCAGGGAGGTTTAGCACAGGTCTCAGCTCCCAGGGAGAGTGGATGCTCTCTGGGCCTGAGCTACTGTGCCTTGCAGCGTCTGCAGTGCTGAGACAATGGGGTGAATCTTGAAGCCAGATTTGTCATCTGCTCATTTTGTTTGCCTCTGGAGCAGCCCAAAATCCCAGCTGCACACATACTCAGTGCCTTGGTGTCTGTCCCTCCACAGCAGAGCCACCTCCACCTGTCCTGGTGCCTCTGTCCAGCCCAGGAGCAGCAGGAGCACCTGGCAAGGACACAGGGGATGCACAGGCTCCACAGTGACCTGGCCTTCAGGCCACTTCCACACCACAGAGCCAAACCCCGTGGTGATATCCTCTGAAAAGGACTTCCTTAGTGTTCTGCTGAGGGCACAGGCTCAGCTGGCACATCAGCTGGACATCAGGGTTAGGGAGCAAGCCCATGAGGAGGCTGGAGAGGACCAGATGGGGCAGAGAAGCCTGAATGTCCTACAGATGCAGTGTCAGGACACAGAGATGTCTTAGCAAGGGACCTGAGCAGGGAGGATCAGAAACACGCAGGGGAAACACAGCAGGTTCCCTAAAACAGCAACCAGTGGCAGATGTGCTGCTTTGGACATTCCAAGTGGTGCTGAGAGATCCACAGGACCTCGTGGCAGGTGAGAACACTGTCAGCTCCACCACTCACTCCATGTAAGGAGACATGGGCTTGCAGGAAATCCCCTAGAGATTTCTAGGACCTGCCACCTCCACCCTGACCTAGTGCTGATGGCACTGCAGGATGCTGGGCCAGAGGCCCCATATGGGTGCCCACTACCACCTCCAGATTTCTGGGCACCTCCTGAACTGACCTTCTCTGGGTCACAGGCTGTGCAGCAGCTAAAGGAACAGCCTGAAGCAACATGGACATGGACATGGACGTGGACATGGACATGGACATGGACATAGATATGGATATGGATATGGATATGGACATGGACAGGGACATGGATATGGATATGGATATGGATATAGATGTGGATGTGGATGTGGATATGGATATGGACATGGACATGTACAGGGACATGGATATGGATGTGGATGTGGATATGGATATGGTTTAGTGGACATGGTATTCAGTCAAAAGTTGGACGTGATGATCTTGCAAGTCTTTCCAATCTTTATGATTCTGTGATTCTATGATCCTCTTGCTGTCCCACTGCAGCAGATGGATAAAGGTGTATCTCTGGAGCAGGACAGATCTCAGGAGCAGGGATGGGAGAGCTGGGAGGAAGGTTCCAGCTCCAGGACCCTCACTGCCACCCAGCATGGGACAGCACTTGCTGCTGGCTGAGCAAGGTCACCGGGGGAAGGAATAACACAGGACTGGCAGCAAGCCAGCGCCTCTCACAGCTAAACTGGGGTTTATCTTTAACAACAACAACGGCAGCAGCCCCACTTTGCTGGAAAATACCTGCCCAGAGCCGGGCTCCTGCATCCTCAGACAGAGGCAGGCATCCTGCGGGAGCTGAACCGTGTTATCTGCCCGAGGGGGATTATGCTGTGAAAACGGCTCGTTGGGGATTGTATATTAACAGGATATGCTCGGCTGGTTGACAGGAAGCAATAAAGTAATTTGAAAGAGACTGGGAGAGAGTGTGTGAGTTCCTGCGTCTGTGTTAAATCATGGCTCTAGATAAGCAAACAGCGGCCCCGGAGCGGGAGGAGCGCTGCCAACAGGGACACGGCCGGTGCCAGAAACCTCCGGGAGCTGCCACAGGGCCACCTCAGAGGCAGCGTGGGACCCCCCCTGCAATGGGACTGCAATTACAGCTCTCCCATCCCCTGCTGCGGGCTCCGGCCCTGCGGGATCCGGTCGCTGTCACCGCAGCTCGGCAGGGATGCGAGCAGAGGCTCCCGCGGCAGCCCAGAGACCTCTGTGGCTGCTCGCAGGAGCCCATCCCACCCACCTCCAGCAGCTCTGGAAGGAGCTGCTCCTCCCTGCAGCTCCAGGCCTGCCAGAGGAAGGGGAGGAGAGCCAAGAGGAGAGAAATACGTGCAGCAGCAAGGAACGATGCTGTGCGAGCTGCCGAGAGCAGGGCGAGGCTGAGGGGACAAGGGGGCTGTCGGGAGCATCAGGCACTCCGCGTTTGGCACCTGGCACGGCTCGGAACGCCCCGGGGAGAGGATGCTGCCGTGTCGGTGACACCCGGCCCCGCACCTGGCACGCTCAGCCTCCCACATCCTGCTGGAACCGCGCACGGCAAAATGTCAGCAGCGTTTATTGCTCGCAGAGAGGCTCTGCTGGCCTCCAACCAGGGGATGTTTGAGGTCTTCTGGTGCAATCTCTGATTTTTTTTTTTTTTAATTTATTTTTTGTTAGGGATACACTTTCACACACTGTGTCATTGCCCAGAAGCTCCCTGCCACAGGATATGAGCTCCACGGGATCAACAAAATGTGTCTGGTGCATTTGGTGGGACTGAAGACACTCAAAGCACTCTCTTCAGAATAATAGAAGTAAAAAAAATCACATATGCTGCCTTCTACCAGAGGCAAAAAAAAATCCAAGCCAGAGCCTGGGTGAGCGTTGAAGCTTTTTCCTCATGTATCAAGTGCTCCTAGCTGGGTGATGGGCAGGGATTGGGATGGGGCTTGGAACAACCTGGTGGAGTAGAAAGTGTCCCTGCCCACGCAGGGGAGATGGAACAGGCTGACCCTTCAGGTCCCACTGAACCCAAACCATGCTGGGATTCTCTGAAAGCTCCCTTGGTGGTGGTTTGTGTCAAAAGCTGTCTCACCCTGAGGCACCTCACAGTGCCCTTGCCAGAGAGGATCTGTCCAGTGTGCCCTGGGCACCCCTGTGCCTCACCAGCACCTTCTCCAGGGCATCAGTCCTCACACTCCTGCAGCTCTGTTATCAGGAGGCTTCCCCGGGAGGTGAGGCCATGATGCATGTGGACACCTGCAGGCATTGGAAAGTAAGCCCAGGCCAGCACTTTCCAGGTTTGTTGCATTCCCTGGGGCATCACAAGCCCTCCCTGCTGAGGAGAAAGTGGTGGCTGGACAAGGGTGAAGGTGACTGGAGCAGAAATGGTCAGCCAGAGGCTGTGAGCAGTGCCATGTCCTCCACATGTTCCTCATTTGCCTCTTGAACATTCCCTCCCTGATCCCTGCACTAATGCTGGATCCCCAGAGGAGTCACTGATGATGTTCCTGCACCCCTCCTTTCTCCCACGCACCTCACAAAATTTTTTGGAATATCCAGGCGGGACAAACAGAACTTGTTCCCTGCCTGTGCAAGAACTGCTCCAGCTGGCTCTTCCCAAAGCAGCCAGGCCAGCCTCAGCTCAGAGTTATCTGATGGTCACACGCAGCAGCCAAACCCCTGAGCCCTTCCCACAGACCTTTCCTGCCACAACTGGAAGGGCCTGGGCTGTGCTGGGGAGGCAGCTGGCACCTGCCTGGCTGCGTGGGAAGTCCCCAGAGCCTGAGATGTCACCAGGAGCTGAGGTTGATGAGCTGTGCAGCCCTTCCCACGGCGTCACTCAGCAGCCTGGTGTGGGTGGCCCGTGGTGGCCCCTGGAGGGGCGGTGCCCTGCAGCCTCCCCTCCTGCCTCTGTCGCTGGTTTGTGTCTCACTCTGCCTCACCTTGCAGAGCCTCACACAGACTGTCTGACCTTCATCACCAGCTTGGCACCAGGAGTTACCTGACCTGCTCCTGAGTCATCTCTGCACGCAGCAGGGAGCAGCAGCCTCCAGAAAATGGATGTGCCTGCTGCTACCCAACCCAATCACAGGGCTTGGAGCTGCTTTGGAGCTCCCCAGGTGGGAATTGGCTGCCACTGCTTCAGTCCTGCCTGCCTGGAAGCCAGAGGGACCCTGCTGGCACCACCCAAAGCAGCCACATCCCAACCTCAGCCCAGCTCCTGGGACACCCTGATCCTCTTTGTCTGGGACACCCTGATCCTCTTTGTCTCTCCAGCATTTTGTCCTCCTTCCCTGACACCCCCACCCAGCTGCAGGAAGGAGATGATCTCCCAGTGCATGACCCAACCACCTCAGGGCAGACTTGGAAGGGCTCCTGGAGCCAGGCCACCCGAGAGGAAGGACCACTCCCTGTGCTGGACCTGCTCCAGGCTGGAAGGAGAGACAAGCTGCCTTGGCTGCAGTAATTAAATCCTTCCCCCAAATGAGAACACGTCCCATCCTCCCCACTCCCCCCACAGTGCTGCAGAGGGCAAGTCCCTGGCAGCACTAGACAAGCACATCAGTCACCCCCAGGTGGGTGAGGCTGGACTTGAGCTGCTTGAGCTCTGTTCTTGCTGTGTCCAAGGCTAGGTAGGGCTCTCAGCTCCTCTGGATCAGCTGTCCAAAAACTCCCACCACACTGACCTAACCTTTTGGATCTGCTAAACCCCTGTCTGAGCACCTCTGCTCTGAGCCTGGGGGAGCAGGGAGACAATTTCTGACCTGGTTTAGGCACATCCTCGTGCTCACCGGTGCACAAAGGCTGCAGGGTGGGCAGGAAAAAGAAGAGGCGAACCCACGGGAGGACATTTGCCATCCTGCAGCTCCAAGAACTGGGTATCAATGTGTGTTATTTGCTGAGTCAGCACCTCCTGCCAGGGAAGGGACAGGTGCTTCCTCCAGAAAAAAAACCCTAAAATATCCCTGGCTTTCCCCTGGCTTGGGGAGAAGCTCTGGTCCTGTTGGCTTGGCTCGGCTCGTGTGGGATCAATCACCATCACCAGCTCGTTGCCTGCCCACCTGGCCAGGTCAGCTCCATCCCCCAGCAGTTCCCAGCAGGTCTCCCCTGCTGAAGGAGCCCCCGTGCAGGATGTTCCTTTGTGCCAGGGTGGTTCTCCTGCCTGCAGGCACCAGGCTCTCTCCCTGCCCACCCCGCTCCCATCTCATCCCTGGGGACCCGGGGGGGTTCAGGACTCCCACAGCCCCCCCCAGCTCTGCCCCCCCGCTCCCCCCTAAGCCATCCCCGTCCCCGGCAGAGCCGCATTCCCTCCGCCTCTGCACGGGCACGGCTCGGCCTTTCTTTCCTTTTCATCCCTTTCTCCCTCCCTGAATGCGCTTTGCTTGCTTTGGCGGCGCGGGGCAGGGAGAGCCCCTCTCCCCCCTCGCTCCCGGGGATCCCCCCGGCAGATGGGGCCGGGCTATGAATGTGCACACAGTGAAGCCCCTAAGAGGATTTGCTGGTGCCCCTTTCATTGCGAGCCTTTGTGTGCTGCTCCGCTGCGGTGGGACGCCCCCCGAGTTCTCCCCCGGCTCCTCTCTCTTCCACTCCAGAAGAAAAGAAAGTGCCTATAAAGGCCTTGTTTGTGCCACTCGTTTGAGAGGACCATATTGCTGTAGGTGCCGCGGGTCCCGGCGTGACAGCGTCGCCCCTTTGAGCGCGGGTGATGCGCGGCTCCCTCCTGCGAGGGTCGGGCCGGGCGGCTTAGCCAGGCGCTGGGAAAAAAAAAAAAAAAAAAAAAAAAAAAAAAAAAAAAAAAAAAAAAAAATTAAAAAAAAAAAGGTTTCAGTTGCATTTCAATGTCCATTGAACCCTGAATCCCAGGCGATGGGTTTTCCAGAGGCTCTGCAGACAGACAAAGCCACGGAGGAGGAGGAGGAGGAGGCTGGGAAGATGCTTCGCGTCCTGCAGCGGGTGAAGGATCTGCTAAGCCCCCAAAATCCCATCCCGGAGAGCTGAACGCGGCTGGCAATGCTGCTTTTCCAATGACATCTAGCGGTAAAGCCAGGGAAGGAGGAAAACATCGGCTGGGTTTTCCTGGCTGGAGCGCGGAGCCTCCCGCTGCGGCATTTTGCCCTTTGCAGGGCAGCAGCCAGCCCCCGGTGAAGAGGGAAGCGCAGACAAGCTGAGATGTCGAGCAGCCCACCCTGAAACCTGCGCTGCTCCCGTGGGGCCTCGTCTGGGATTTTCAGGGGCCCTGGAGCAGATGTGTGTGCTGGAAAGGGAGGTGCAGAGCAGCACACGGATCCTGTCCTCCCCGGGCCTTGCTCCTGCCCCTCCCCAGGTGTGCTGCCAGCGGCTCACAGGCAGCAATGCGGCACGCGTGGCAGGGAAATTCCCGGGCAGGCAGCAGCAGCCACAGGCAGTGGCCCTGAAGCGCTGGATGTGGCTCCAGGGATGCTCTCAGGAGATCTCAGCCCAGCTAAGGTGGCCCCCAGGACCTGTGCTGGTCCTGATGGGGTGGCTGAGGCT
The DNA here is from genome assembly GCA_013401135.1 of Cettia cetti. NCBI lineage: Eukaryota > Metazoa > Chordata > Aves > Passeriformes > Sylviidae > Cettia > Cettia cetti. The sequence continues at coordinate 15,938 of VZUI01071685.1, forward strand.
AAATGACAGCCTGGGCTGCTCAGTGTTTAACCAAAGGGTGTTGAGGTGTCAGGAAGAGCTTCCATAGATCACCAGACACTGGCACACCCGCTCTGGAGAGCACAGCTGGAGAGCTTGGTCAGAAATGCCAACACTGCAGCACTTCAGAGCCATTCCCTGTCTCTCACAGCACTGCAGCACCCACACTGCTGCACCATCAGCTGCTGGTGGATGTTGTCCCAAGCCAAAAGGGACCACGGAGCCTCAATCCTGTCCTGCACAGCCTCCCCTGCAGCAGATCACCTTGGCCTCCCTGCCACAGGCTGCCCAGGGAAGCAGTGGCTGCCCCACTCCTGGAAGTGTCCCAGGGCGGGTTGGACAGGGCTTGAAGCAGCCTGGGATTGCAGCAGAATTTCTTAGGGAGCAGGGGCATGATTTGTTCCTGAATTAGGCTGGACAACCCAGCTTGGGCCCAGGGACAGGCCTGAGTGAAGGCCCGGACCTGTGGCACAGTTAGAAATTACATTATGGCATGCAGGGAAAGAGAGTAGTTTATTTATGAGGTGATTGGTATAGATGCTGGTTTGAGAACTTTAACCACCTTAAGTTTGAAAGTAAACCATGTTTAATTACATTCTTGTATGCTGCACACCAACAAGGGGATGCTTTGCACTATAAACAATATTAAACTGTATAAAAGCTGCCATTTGCAGAGAATAAAGGAGAAGGTGTGTAGCCACATTGGTGTGATTACTTTACTCAGCTGGCTCCTCACAGTTTTGGGGGAACTTCCCTTTCATGGGGCAGTGGAAGGTGTCCCTGCTATGGCAGGGGTGACACAAGTTCTCCCCAGCCCAAAGCATTTGGTCATTCTGTGACTTGGAAGGATGCACCTGAGGGTGCCTCAGGGAGTGAGAACTGCAGGACCACACCACCAGGAGGACAAATAGAGCAGAAATCGGGGTGCAGGAGGGGGCTTTGGTGGTCCTGCCCAGGGGCAGAGCAGCTGTAACCTCCATGGATTCTCACAGCTTGTGCCCAGAGCCTGTTCCACACTGTGGGCACCCAGGTGTGCAGCTGAACCCAGCACACTGGGCTGGAAGGTGAAAATTGCAAAAGGAAGCCTGGGAGGACATTCCCTGTCTCCCCTGACAGCAACTCCAGTCCCTCTGAGCAGTCCTACACAAAAGGGATGCCACAGCAAAACCAGGATCAAGGAAAAGCCAGCACACCTTTTAATGCTGGGTGAGGATAAAATGAGTAAAACCCAGCACACAAACAGCTTTTAAATGAAATATGTTGAATCCAGAGTCACAGAGAGCAAAATGGGTTAACAATGAATTGATGATGCTTCCATCTTCCTGGGCTCAGGGTCCCTGAGTGCTCTGGCTGAGGTCCTTGGGGTCACCAGTGCCCGTGGTTCAGGCACATCCAACGTTCCTCTGCTGGATTTTATGAGAGGTAAAAGAAAATGAGGGAAAAATCAGAAAGACATGGAGACAGAGCCACACAGAACACGAAAGATCACATCCTTTGGGGACCATAGGATGATGAAGAAGCCTGTCCAGAGGTGGAGGAAAAGCCTCCTGGATAGCCTTCAGGTCACCTCTTCCTTCTCAGTCGTGCTGTCTCTCATCCTCTGAGGTCTCAGCCTGGCAAAAGCCAGGAGCATCCCTCTCCCTGGCCCTCTGGGACACTCACTGCTGGCTGCTTGCTGGGGAGGAAGAGTTGCTGCAGCATTTCCCAAACTCTCATGGCATTAATTTCTGCTTCAAAAAGGCTTTTCTTTCCTTTCTTTACCTGCTCAGTGAGAACAAACACTGACAGTTTCAGCTCCTTGCTCTCCTGCAGCCTGAGGGGGCTGTGCAATGGAGGGGGAGACTGAAGGACTGAGACAGAACTGCCCAGACTCACCCTGAGCCTGGGGACAGAGCTGGAGCAACTGTGGTGGATCCACATGGATGTCAAAAGGAGAAACCCATCTACTCCTGGCCACCCAGCCCACCCCAGGAGACCACCCAGGGCTGGGGAGGGCCAGCTGATCCTTGCCCTTCTCCAGGGAGGAGGGGCCCAGGGTGGCCCATGTCCTTCCCCACATCCTGAGGGACCATGCTGCTCTGCAGGCAGCTGGTGACACCAGTGGCAGCACCCCTGGGGCTCTGCAGAGTCCAAATCTCTGTGACTGTTGGGGATTCTCGCTGCTGGTGCCATGGAGGTCTCCAGGAGCCAAAACTCTGCACAAAGCCCTGGTGTTCCCAGAGCCTGGCTCTCCTGGACACCTCCAGGCTGCAGGACTGGATCTGTGCCACAGGGTCACCCCACACAGCACAGGGCATCAGGCCATGCAGCCCTTGGCAGGGTGCGTCCCCAAGAGACATACACTCAGGAAATGCAGGATTGTCCCTGTCCCAGGAAATGCAGGGCTGTCCATGTCCCAGGAGATTCAGGGCTGTCCATGTCCCAGGAGATGCAGGGCTGTCCATGTCCATGTCCCAGGAGATGCAGGGCTGTCCATGTCCATGTCCCAGGAGATTCAGGGCTGTCCAGCTCTCTCCTGGCTCCCCTGGAAGTGCCACTGATGACCCATTGCTGCTCCCATCACCTTGATGCCTACACGTGCCAGCATCTCATGACAAAAGCTCTCCTGACAAACTCTCCTGGCACTTTTGGGGGCAGAAGGGAGCACTGGGCAGTGCCACACAGCCCTGAGGAGCTGCCCCCCAAGCCCTCTCCCCAGAGCTCCAGCCCCTGCTCTTTCTGAGGGAACCAGGACAGCAGGCTCACAAATATTCCTCATCTACAAACCAGGTGGGAATTCCAGGTATGTGTCCATGCACACATTTCCCTGGGGACCCTTCTGCACGTGGCAGTGTCCAGCTGTGCTGGGGGCTTCAAGCTGCATTACTCGAATTTTTTTATTTTCCCTCTGCATGTAAATGTGAGATTTTAGGGCAGAGTGAAGCTGTTGAGTGCAATCCTGGCCTCTTGCACCCCGGTGCTTCCTGCCCAGCCTGTGCGTGGCTCTGGCCCCGACTGCTGGCAGCGTGCTGTGCGTGCTCTGCAGGGTGTCTGTGTGTTTGTGTCGCTGCCTGTGCCCTGTGTGTGATCGATGTGAGCCCCCAGCCCGCCCCGTGTGAGGCACATGGGTCCATTTGTGCCAGGATGAGGCTGGGGGCTCACCTCGGTGCAGCAAACCGAGGGCTGAAACCCACGCAGGGCTCCAGGGAGGTGGGACAGGACCGGGAATGGAAGAGAGCAGGGCTGTCCCCCCTGCGGGGAAACTGAGGCAGCCCCGGGACGGTGTGGGTGTGTCACTGATTCACCCCCGAACACTGCCAGGAGCCAGTAGAGGAAGGACAAAACGTTTGCTTTTCCTTTTTCTTGGAGAAAAGCTCTGGAGAGGAGAGCAGGGCTGTGCAAGGCTCTCCCAGACCTGCGTGGTCACAACTTCAGCCTTGGTTTGGGGATTTTGCCAAGAGCCGGGTCCTGCACCACAGCAGGGGATGCCCATTATGGCAAAGCATTCCCAGAATGACAGAGGATCCCGATCCCAGAGCGACACGAGATCCCGGGCGCAGCAGAGCATCCCGCACGGCTCCCGGCTCGGTTTGTGCCCCACACAAACCTGAGCTCATCGCGGTGCATCCCTCAAGGGGTTAAGGACATGCACGGGGCCAGGCAGGCCCAGGCCGTGCTCCCACCCGTCCGTGCCGCATCCCCTCCCGCATCCCCTCCCGAATTCCCTCCCGCATCCCCTCCCGCATCCCCTCCCGCATCCCCTCCCGCATCCCCTCCCGAATTCCCTCCCGCATCCCCTACCGAATCCCCTCCTTGATCCCTTCTCTCATCCCCTCTCGAATCAGGTCTCTCATCCCCTCCCGCATCCCCTCCCGCATCCCCTCCCGAATCCTATCCCGAATCCCATCCCGAATTCCCTCCCGCATCCCCTCCCGCATCCCTTCCCGCACCCCTCCGGCCGGGGCGGCTCCGGGCGGTGCCGCTCGGGGCCGGGCGCGGGAGGGCGGGGGCAGCGGGAAGCGGAGCGGAAGGAGCCGAGCCCCGACGTCCAGGCGAGCTGTGCCTGGAGCTGCACCAGGCCGGGCTCCTCATCCCGCACATCCCCATGGAAACCCCGGCCCCGCCCGGCGCCCGCATTGTGGGTCACCGGGGAGCGGGAGGGGCTGTCCGGGAGGGGCTGCCCGACACCCGGAGGCACCTGCCGGGGCTGTCAAAGCTGTGATGGAGCCCTTCCTCCCAACCACGCCCGCACCCAACCTCTCCGCAGCACTAGGAACCCCTGGGATCATCCCAGCAGCATCCCCGGGATCATCCCAGCAGCATCCCCTGGGATCATCCCAGACAGCATTCCCGGGATCATCCCAGCAGCATCCCCGGGATCATCCCAGCAGCATCCCCGGGATCATCCCAGCAGCATCCCCAGGATCACTCCCAGCAGCATTCCCGGGATCACTCCCAGCAGCATTCCCGGGGATCATTCCCGGGATCACCCCCTGGCCCCATCCCTACGCCTCCGGATCCATTCCCGGAGCATCTTTCCCCCCCGGCTCCAGCCCCGGGATCATCCCAGCCCTCGATGGATCCCGGGGTGCCCGGGGTGCCCCACACGGGGGGCGGCATTCCGGGATCCCCCCAGCGCACCCCGCTCCTGCGCTCCCCTCCCAGCACGAGCCCCCTGAATGCTCCATTTGCAGCTAATTCCGGCTGAAATCTGGTTTGCTTTCCAACGTTGCTGCTCTAAATTGGCGAGCTTGACCTTGGAGCAGGAGGTGACACGCAGATGCACATCAGCGGCCCGTCAGAGCGGCGGCGGGGGCTGGGGGGGCGCCTCGGGGACACGCCAACTATTTTATGAGTAATTTAATATCTGGAACACAGACTTTTCATTCCCAGAGATCTGCTGGGGAAAGAAAGAGCCTTTCTGCAGCCCCGAGAAGGCCGTTCCTCATAAGGAGGGAGAGCAGGAAAAAAAAAAAATAAAAAAAAAGGGCTGGGATTTAACTCCTTGGTGGCCAGCCCGCGCAGAGCCTCCCGGCTGCCGGTCCCTGTGAGGGCCAGGAAAAGCAGGAATTCCCTGCGCATCCCTCAGGGGGAGACAGGCCAGGCTGTGCTGCTCCAGGCAAAAGATGCAATTGCTCCTTCCCATTGGAATTCAAATGCGAGCCTTGGTGAGGATGGAGGGAACAAACTTAACTGCGGCCCTGAGGTGAGGTTTGGGGTTGGAGCCGATGTCTGAACTCCCGTCCCTGTCCCAGACTGGTTTCTGCCGTGTCAAACTCCTCAGGAGTCTCCCCGGGGTTGGGACAGCCTCCAGAGGAAGCAGCGCACCCAGGGGATCCAGGCAGGGAGCTCCTGCCCTGCTGGCAGAGAAACCACCCCGTGTGCCCTCAGGATCCACCAAAGCTGTCATCTGTCCCCTTGTGATGCCTGTGACACCCCAGCAAGCACAGCCCAGTGCCCTGTCCCAGCAGTGCCTCTGCCCCGAGCATCCCAGCGCCTCGGCACGGCACGGAACCACGCGGGGATTCCCACGCTTGAGTGGTTTGCAGAAAGGGGGGGAGGGAAAAACACAGAAAATCCCCCGATATTTCACTCCACGACTTGGCCCAAAGGCAGAGAGACGGTGGAGAGCAGCCGCCAGCCCGGCAGCAGCAGCTGAAGGGAAGGAAATGCTCGTGGGCGGCTCGGGAGGGAGCTGCTGCCGAGGGAAAACCTCCTGCCTTGAGGAGCAGCGTCATCAGCTCCGTGGGAGAAGAGCTGTGTGCAGGGGCTGGCACGGCAAGCTGATCCAGGGGGCCCTGCTGGGCAGCCTCCCGTGGCTGCTGCTGCCAGCAAGGACCCAGACCACACAAGGGTGGTTTAGGAAGGGCTAATCCTGCTTAGAGCAGGTGCTGGGAGCTCCTGGGCTCAGTGAAAGCAGTTCCACACCTCTGCAAGCTCCAGGGTGTTAGACCAGACTGTGGCACTGACGTCCCCGGCTCCATCTCACTGACAAGCAGCATGCTGCTGCTTTGATTCCTCCAGCTCAGCTTCATTTCCATGAATACTGACAGGCACACCCATTTTCCACCCCACTGGATCCTACCAGAGCCCTGCTCGGCTTTCTCTGAGCTTTGGCACAGAGAAAACCTCCAAACCCCCAGTCAGAGGATGCAGGAGAAACCTCCATGCGATTTTTCTTGCTGGTCCCTGTTTCTCTGTGCCTGGGAGCAGGAAGATTATTTTTACCTCCCTGACAGCTCTGTTGGTGTCTCTGTCCACAGCTGTGCTCCCATGGCTCCAGGGATGCTCTCAGGAGATCTCAGCCCAGCTAAGGTGGCCCCCAGGACCCTGGCTCATGCTGCTCAGACATCTATTTTAAAAACAACACCAGCTTTATTCCTTTGCACCTTTCCAAAAATCAAAAATAATTACATCCATTACCTGGAAAGGCAGAAAGTTTCACCTTGGTGTCCAACAACATCCTGGGTCCCTTCCTGCAGAGCTTTCTGCTGCCAGTTCCTCTCCTCTGACAGGGGCTTGTCCCATGCCAGAGGAAGAACTTTGCATTTGTCTCCATCAAATATCAGTGGGCTTCTGCCAGCTCATTTTCCAGCCCTCAGGGCTCTTGGAACGGCAGTGCTGACCTGCAGTGTGTCTCTGCTCCTTGTACAGTGTCTCCTAGCTGCTGAGGCCTCAGGAGACTCTGTGGATGCCACCAGCCCTCTTTTGGGCATCAAACACCTCCTCCTTTCTTCCACCTGCCTTGCCCGGCTCAGTTTTATTTGCGATGCTGTGGAACACCGTGGGGCTGCGCTGTGAGGCCACCCCGTGCTGCGGCACCGGGGGAAATTCGGAATTCGACACCCTCAACCCTCCCGAGAGCAGCAGAGCCTGGGGACACCGCCCCGGGGCTCGGGAGCCGCGGATCTGGCTCAGGGTAAAGCTCAGAGGTGGTGAGGAAGAGGAGGAGGAGATCTGAACCGGGCCAATCGTGCTGTCCCCTCCCGGACCTGTGAACCCACGCAGGGATTCCCACACGGCTCCTGCCGGATGTTTTGGAGAAGGGGAGGGAAGGAAGAACACACACACACACACAGACACAGACACACACACACACACACACACACACACACACACACACACACCCAATATTTCACTCCACAACTTGGCCCAGAGACAGAGCGACGGTGGAGAGCAGCCGCCAGCCCGGCAGCAGCAGCTGCGGCTCCGAGCTGGGGAGCTGCGGGCACAGCTGAGCCGCCCGTGCCCCGGAGCTGCGCCCGCCCGGCCGGCGGAGCGAGGATGCTGCGGCTGCCAGGTGAGGGCTGAGCCAGTCTCCAGTGCCACCTGCCGGCACAGGAGCCTCCGAGCGGGGGACGGCAGCCTCAGCCGAGTCCTGTGCCCTGCGTCCTGTGTCCTGTGTCCTGTGCCCTGTGCCCTGTGTCCTGTGCCCTGTGCCCTGTGTCCTGTGTCCTGTGCCCTGTGCCCTGTGCCCTGTGTCCTGTGTCCTGTGTCCTGTGTCCTGTGTCCTGTGCCCTGTTCCCTGTGTCCTGTGTCCTGTGTCCTGTGTCCTGTGTCCTGTGTCCTGTGTCCTGTG
>VZUI01071686.1:0-33476 GCA_013401135.1 Cettia cetti
CTGCGCGCGGCTCCCGCGCCGGTGGGGTCAGGAGCGGCGGGAGCGCGGCGCGGGTGGCGGCTCCGGGAGCGGCCGCTCCGCTCCGCTGCGCTGCGGGATGGAGCGCGGCGCGGCGGCGCTGATCCGCGAGGGCTGGTTCCGCGAGACGTGCCGCCTGTGGCCCGGCCAGGCCATGTCGCTGCAGGTGGAGGAGCTCCTGCACCACCAGCGCTCCCGCTACCAGGAGATCCTCGTCTTCCGCAGGTGCGGGAGGGCGGCCCGGGGCGGCGGGTGGATGGCGGGGCCGGTCAGCGCCATGCGGTGGGGCCTGGCGGCGCGGAGAGGGGGCGGGGGAGCGCGGCCCCAGGCCGGCTCCAACCTCGCTTCCCCGCTCTGCCCAGCACCACGTACGGCAACGTCCTGGTCCTGGATGGGGTGATCCAGTGCACGGAGCGGGACGAGTTCTCCTACCAGGAAATGATCGCCAACCTGCCCCTCTGCAGCCACCCCGACCCCCGCAAGGTGAGTCGTCCCCGGCTCCCACCTCGGGGTGCGCCCAGCCGGGGTCCGCAGACCCACCCCGGCCCTTGCGGGGCTGCCGCGGCCGGGGCCTGCCGTGGGCCCCTCGGGCGAGCGGGGCCGGCCAGCTCACGGGCCCCGCAGTTCATCCCCGGGCTCCGGGCAGCGCGGGCCCGCGGGGCTTGCACGCCGTTCCCCTTTGGCCCTACAGCGAAAATTGCCCCGAGCCGGCCCCGCTGACAGCCCGCGTCCTGCCCTCTTCTCTGCCAGGTGCTGATCATCGGCGGCGGCGACGGGGGAGTGCTGCGAGAGGTGGTCAAACACCCGACCGTGGAGTCCGTGGTGCAGTGCGAGATCGATGAGGTGCGTTGGGCTCCCGGCTGCGTGCAGGAGCCCCGGGACCTCGGGCCTCGGGGCGGGCGGGCTGCCCAGCAAACCGGCCCGACCTCACAGCATCCCCAGGAGCTGCGGTTTCACCTGCTGTCTCTCGTCAGCACCGGGCGCGTTTGCTGCTGGTTCTGCTGGCGTGACAATGACAGCGCCACCTCTTTGCCTTACGAGTCATCTACGTGGCAGCTGGCTGCCTCTTCCATGTGATTTCTTTCACACACATACGATTGAGGCCCTTCCAGGCAGACGTGGGCCAAGCACGGGATCTGGAGGAGTGCCCTGGCTTTGTGGAGGTGCTGCTTTTCCCTCTCCCTCGCTGCCAGACAGAGTACTCCTGGCTCCTGGCCGAGGAGGATGGTTGCTTTGTGGAACAGTCTCTTGCAACCAAAATCAGGAAACAAGCAGCAGGGATTTGCTTCTGTGACAGATGGGCCAGTTGCTTTAGAAATGGTCATAATTTTCTGTTTAGTACAACAAACTTGAAAGGGAGGAAGGGGCACCTGCTAAGAATCAGCCTGTGACTGGTAATCTGCTCACAGAGGCCTCCAAGTGAGACTTAGTGTTGGGATGTGGGCTGGTAACTCTGTCAGACCACTGAAGTTTACTCTGCTCCCACTCCTCTCAGCCAGTTTTATTTTACTTTACTCAGCCTGATGTTGTACTTTCTTAGAAAGTTTTGCTCAGAGCAAAGTTCTGTTAAGAACAGAAAATGCTGCTATATGAGGTTGTGTGCTCTGTCTGCCAGCTAAGTAGGCAAATGCCCCTGGTTTTAACAAGCACTGCCTGACACCAGCATATTTTTCTGTTTTTGCCAGCTGTGAGAAGCTGTTAGTGTTCAGTACAACTGCTGAGCCCAGGGCAGTGGCTTTTAGAGAGAAAACTTTATTTTACAGAGGGGTTGATATAATGGTTATAGTGCAGAGACAGGGTTATTTCTTATCTTGCATTCAGAAACCTGCTGGCATGGTCTTACTTAGGAAGAAAAATAAGTTGATTTAGCTGAGATCACCTATGCATTGTCATGAGTGTCATTCACCCATTTCTGTAGGAAAGAGGAGCACAGAGCAGTCTGACCTGTAATCATATTTGCTCTGATCCTCAGGGAGCTTTTGAAGCTCCAGGTTTTTACTGAGTGAGAGTCAGTGTTAGGATGTGAGCATGGACAGACCAACAGTGTCACTGAGCCTGAGGCTGCAGGAAAAGGCTGAGAGAAGCTTGCTGGCTGATGATGCTGGCAGCTCTTTTGGGTTTCACTGGCAAGTCAGGCTTGAGCTGAAGGTATGGAAGGAAATGAGTCACTGTGCTCTTCACAACTGCACAGCAGTCTGAGAAGCAGCTTCTTGAAAGCCTCTGACCCAGTTGTGCTCTCTGTGTTGCAGGATGTGATCCAGGTATCTAAAAAATACCTCCCAGGGATGGCAGTGGGGTATTCCAGTGCTAAGCTGACCTTGCATGTGGGAGATGGTTTTGAGTTCATGAAACAAAATCAAGAAGCCTTTGATGTGATTATCACAGACTCGTCTGACCCCATGGGTAAGAATTCTAGCCATAAAAGGGCACTGCTTTCCATATACCTCCTTCATTTTTTTTCTTCTGCCTACCTCTTGGAAATTGTGCCAGCCTGCTCAGGATCCTTTCAAGTGAAAAGACTGTTGCCTACTTGGTTCTTTTAGTAGGGAAAGGGAAGGATGGAAACCATGAAATTGTGTTAGCAGGCCTTCAAGCCAGCTGTTACATTTCTTCTCTCAAAATTTTAACTCCAGCAGCTATTTCTTCTGGCAGAGTTGTTCCCTGAGTCCATGGGACACAGCACCATTGCTGGCAAGGGCAGCTTTGCACACGTGGCCCACACACTGTTGGTGCAGCCCCTACCCTGTGGTGAGGCTGCTGTGTTTCTGAAGCGGGAAACTGAGGTAGAGAGGGACCAAATGTAGATGTGGCACCTCATTTTAAGAACCCATCAACGAGTCTGAGTCTGGTTCAGTCTTGCTCTAGGCAACACAGAGAGAGGCATCTCTAAAAGGCAATTTGGAGCAGGAAGATTAAATTGGAGCAATTAAAAAATGCTCCACAAAGCAAGAGGCAGCTGTTATATTTGTTTAATAGAGGACCTGGGCTTGCTGTTTAGCAAAGCTAAAATCCTGACTGTTTTGGCCTGCAAGGTGCAGGCTGAGGTTCACCTAGGCTCAAAACTTCTTTATTCACCTTTCTCCCAGGTCCTGCAGAAAGTTTGTTCAAAGAATCTTATTACCAGCTGATGAAGACAGCCCTGCGAGAAGATGGGATTCTCTGCTGCCAAGGTGAGGAAGCTGCCCCTGGGCAGAGGCTGCTGCCAGACCTTTACATCCCAAGTGTGAGGCACAGAGGGGACTGTTCTTGGGGAGATGTGGTGCAGGCAGTGAAACATGTCATCTCCCAGGTAAAGCCGTGGGTTTTGATCTGTGTCAGCTCATTAATTATCGGACAGGGCTTAGCACGACTGGCGTAAGGGTCTTGAAACTACATGAGCTGTACAGGTTGAGACTTGGAGCCACTGCTAACCTGGCACAGCTGTGTGCAGGGAAGGGGAGCAGCTCTCACCTTGCATCTTGCCTTCCTCTCTCCTCGCAGGTGAGTGCCAGTGGCTGCACCTGGATCTCATTAAGGAGATGCGTCAGTTCTGCAAGTCTCTGTTCCCGGTTGTGGAATACGCCTATTGCACCATCCCCACGTATCCCAGCGGGCAGATTGGCTTCATGCTCTGCAGCAAGAACCCCGTGAGTTCCAGGCACCTCAGGTGCCCTTTTCCCTTCCCTAGAAGCCTGCCTGAGGCTGCCCTTGCACAACTCGAGCTGTGCCACTGAACTCTCCCAGCTCTGGGGCCTCGAGATTCTTGATGGGGCCTGGCTCTGCCAGCCCAGGCTGCAGTGCAGCCTGCTCAGTGCTGAGTGAAGTGCAGAGTAGACCCCTTGCTTTAGAAATGCTCATCATTTTCTGTCTAGTACAACAAACTTGAAAGGGAGGAAGTCACTACCAATTTCCAGAGCGTGTTAAGGCTTTGGCTTATTGGTGCTGTTACAGAGTTACCTGTTAGCTGCTGAGGGTCAGCCTGTGACTGGTGATCTGCTCACAGAGGCCTCCAAGCGTCACTGGTAGGATGTGGGTTGGTGACTCTCAGACCACTGAAGTTTCCTCTGTTCCCAGTCTGCTCCAGTGTGATTGTCAGATGGGTTTGAGGTGCCAGCATTGCTGCTGCTTACATGATTAATCTGGGATGCTGGCAGCATGCACCGTGCCAAACTTAACACAAACATGAATTCTCCTTTGAAGAGCAAAGCCTTGTTTCTTGGATGCTGGGGCACTCTCACAGCTTCATCTGGCACGTGGCTCATGCAGTCTGACCTCATGCACTGACATCTGTGCACAAGTGCTGGTCACAGGAGTTACAGAGCATAAACCCCAGCCCTTGGTACTGGGGCTGTGCAGAACCTTTGACCTTTTACTAGAACAGAAAGAGATTTGTTTTCCTGTGAGTCATCTCAGTTCTCTGCCATGCATCAGGGTGCCTGTCACGCAGCCTTTGGCTCCTTTCCCAAATAATCAGAGCTACCTGTCTTTGTTTTTTTGCAGAACACAAATTTCCGGGAGCCTGTGCAGCAGCTCTCTCAGCAGCAGGTCGAGGAGATGAGTCTGAAGTACTACAACTCTGACATTCACCGGGCAGCATTCATCCTGCCCGAGTTTGCACGGAAGGTAAGGCAGGCTGTGCCACAACACCTCCCTCAAGGAGGAGGGAGGAGTGGGAGTAGACAGCACTGAGGATTTCCTGCAGTCACAAAGACTTCTGTGGGCAAGTCAGAGCAGGACAGCATTTTGGATGACAGGGCAGAGTATGAGGCAGGCAGGGCAGACTAGAGTTCATTTAGGAGCTGTTCCTTGGGCTGATGTCCCATGCCTTGGTGACAGATCACTCCTACTCTACCTACCAAAGCCAGATCCAAGAGCCTGCAGAACTGGTGTTTCCCACTGGAAAGCTTAGATAAAATGTGCTTGTGATTGATTCCTAGTGCAGAGGGTAAAGAAGGGATGCTCCAGCATAGCTCAGTCTTGCTTCTTGAAGGATAGTCTGTATTTCCATCATCTCCACACTGAGCTGCAACTTCAGGTTCCAGAAAAAAGCTCCTTAGAGTGTCGTGGGGATGAAGGCAAATGCCCCAGCTGCATTGCAGAGGGGGTGATTCGTGTTTCTGCTGGGGCAGGCCCATGCTGACCCTTTGTCTGTGCCTCCCTGCAGGCTCTGAGTGATGTGTGAGACCGAGGCGCTGCTTCCTTCCTTCACGTTGGACTCTGAGATCATCAGTGATGTGGCTGGGATCTTCTCAGCAGACTGCAGATTTGCTCTCCACTGTGTGGGATTGTTTAACCCTTGGCCAGCCAACATTCCCTCTGATGTGTTAAAGATGATGGGGCATAAGCCAGATAAGACTATTGAAAAGGTCCAGTGACTTATTGCCTGAGGTCAAAACTGTTCTTTCCAGTGCTGGAAATGTAAGATGTCTTTTTCCTTTCTCTCCTCCCTGCACCCATTCTAAATTCTCCCATCCCAACCACACCCCTCCCAACTAAGGTGATGTATTTATAACTGACACATTTTTCTGTCTGGTGGTCTGGGAAGAGTTCAAAGGGTCCCTGACTCAGCCTTAAGCACAGAGAGAGAAAGAGAGAGAGAGCTTTGTGCACGGGTAGCTCACTCTCTCCCCGTGGGACCTCCCTGCTGCTGACACCTTTTGACTGGTAACAGGTCTGAGCCTGTGAGTCCCACTGCCCTCCTGTGACTGCTGCCCTGCTCTGCAGCATCTGGAGGAGTCACAGTGCAAACTGTTGCCATTCACAATAGGTCTCCCTCCAACCCTGATGGAGTAGCAGTATTAAACACCAGCCAGGCAGGCTGGCAGCAGTCTTTCTTGTGGATTTTTGTTTTTAATTGGTTAGAAACAGAAGTGCTGAGGTGCCAACAGGCTGACTCCTGTTCTTACCTCTGCCCTCAGAAATCCAGAGATGTTCCAAAGAATGCTTATCAATATGGTGATAGGCATATATATACATATATATATGTATAAAACAAACCTTTGCTCCATTGCCTGATGTTCAGTACTGATGTTGAGGGGTCAGTTGTGCTGACAAATCTCTCACCTCAGTCATGCTGAGATGCCTCAGGCCTGGGTATTTGCAAGTCCTTAGGAGGCATCATTATTTCCAGTGCTGCCCCCAGATGCAAAAGGTGTTTTTCACTGTACTCTGTAAGATGGATCTGCCCTCACTTCTTTACTTCTGTTCTGAAGATTCTGTAGCCCTGCACAGTGGGAATCACCCTCCCAGCACAGCCACTGTGCCACTGTCACTCCTTGCACTCAATTAAACACTTGGCTCTGGTTAAGGTGACATCAGTGTGGGTCAGTGTTCTCTGGGGAGAGAGTGGTAGAGGGGAAACAGAGATCCTGCAGGTTTGCTGTGCTTCCAGGTGCACTCTCTGGTTGGTCTGACTTCCTTTCTCACTTATCTTTAGGGGTGACACGTTATCAAAATTCAGCACTGATGAGTGATCCCACTGCATGTTTTATATTGTAGTGTAGCTGCCCAGTAGCTCCTTCTGTCACCCTTTGTGCTGCAGACTCAGTGCCTGCTCTCCAAGCTTTCTCCAGTCCAAATGCTGCCTCTGTTACAGTTTTCCAAGTGTTTTTCCAGCTGCCCATCTCCCTGCTGCTCCCAGGTAGTTCCTGTCAGTCCTGGCCCCACTGAGCTGCTCTCTCTGTTCCTCTGCAGAATGGTGCTGGCTCAGGGGCTCTGAGGGCTGAACCACTGAGCTCCAGCTGAGTAGGCTGGGGAAAGGCACCAGGAAAAGACAAAAATGCTCCTCCTGAGAGGCTTTTTGGCTTGGTGAGGCAGAATTAGAAGAAGCAGACTTTAGCAAGGGTTGGGGCTGAGCTTTGCCATAATAGTGGCCCTACAAACAGTGTGGCTGGTCCAGCCACTGTGTGCCCACAGCACAGGATTTGTGGGGTCAGTACTCTCCTCCTTTCTCCTGTTTCTGATGAGACTTAGCACTTCTTTCCCAGTGTCTCCTACCACTGGTATTGGTACAGTTTCTTTGTGGTCTCAAGGGTTTGCAAAGCACTGCTGAACTGCAGAGCTGAGTCTAGATCTCTGTATTCTTGTATTGAGAAGATAACACCTATTTTTCTCTCAATTTTCTGGGTGACTGTCTTCTTTCTCACACAGTTAGTTTGGGTTAATGAAGCATTTTCATTGCTCAACTCTTGTATTTTTATAAGAAGCAGACCAGTAATGGAGGCTCCTCCTGTTTAAATTCCTGTGGGATCTGAACCTCACTCAGCCCTTCATCCTTGACAGAAAATTAGCTCTGGCACTTTCCCCTAGAATGGAATCAAGAGCAGGACTGTAGCCCGGGAAGGTGTTAGAGCAGCAGCCAACTGGTAGCAAGTTCAAGCCTTCCACCCATCCTTGGTGAGTACAACAATGCCCAGGAGGGAAAGAGCTTCCTCAAACCTGTTGTTGGCCTCCACACAGCTAATTATTCCTTCTGGTTCTTTGAGCTTTCTCCAAATAAGTGAGTTCAGTGAGTGGCCAGTGATGAGAGCAGAAGACAAGACTGTTTCCCATCCAAGTCACACAAACTCTGTCCACAGCCCCTATATATAAAATTTCTGAGTAATTCTAAGTCACTGTACCCCACAGACAATTCCAAACTCTTCAGTGCCTTCAATGTGAGAAGGCAGAGATTCAGTGCCTGAATCAGGCACTCATTAAATGAGTGCAGCAGGAGAGGGGGCAGGGGCTTGTGCAGCTATAGCTGCTTCCACCTGAGCAGCTCTGAGCTTAAGGACTTAAAAATCACCCCTGTGCTGATCCCTGCCTCAGGTCCATGTGCCCTGTGAGCTGCTGGGATGGTGTTGTACCTACAGATGGAACATCTCTTCCCCAAATTTGTGTCGGAGCTGTTGTGCTGCAGGATGTGGTGGCCAAGGGATGCTGGGGGTTGAAGAGATACTGGAAATTTGGGTAAATTTGGGAAATTTCCACAGGAGGAAACTGGGGTCTCATGTAGAACTGAGCACTGCCCACTTTTGCAGTGTCTCTGGATGGGCAACTGAAATCCTCATCTTTTTCAGAGTTCCAGCTGCCATTTGCCCAAGGCCAGTTAAGCAAGACTGTTCATAAGCAAAGAGTCACAAAGATGATGTTTGTCTAGACATGCTGCAGTCGTGTTCCAGCATCCCACTGAGCCAGGAGCATGTGAACAGGGATAGGCTTTGTCCCAGGTAGCCTAAAATGTAATGTCAGAGCAGGTGGAGACAAGCAAGGGAATGGAGCCTGATGGGCTGAAGCTGCTTGGCACCTTTTGGACTGTGTCAAACTGCTCTGAGCTTTACTCATTGAACTAACTCAATTTGTAGAAGTTCAGAGAAGAGTTGCAAAAAATCAAGAGAAAATTTTTTCTTGTATGTCTTGAGCCCTTTCAGTCAGTTAATTGTCATGAGAGTCACATTCACCCAGAGCTAATGTTATTGAGGCCTGGCTGAATTATTGATGGAGCTTGGCTGGAGCAAGAGGCTGCTGAAGAGTGACATCCATCAGAACAGCAGTCTCAGTAAGCAAGCAGTCAAAAAAGTATTAAAAAGGTTCAGGTAGAGGAGAAGTTCCTTGTTAAAAGGGGCAGAAGAGGGAAAAATGTGGACAACATGAAACAACAGCTTGGGTCTAGCAGAAGAGCCAGACAAAATGCTGTTACAAAATAAGATGAGAAATCTAACAAAGTTAAATACCCAGAAGTCTGGGGAATGCTCTTTCCTACTCATGTGCTGGATGGAGTTTATTGCTTTTAAAATATGCAAAAGATGGGGAACTAGAGCCACAGAATTGCAGTTATAGCACAGTGATGTGTGAAGCAGATGAAGATGAGGGTGTTATTACAAATGTTGGGAATCTCAGTGCAGGCCTTTCAAGGACAACAGCTCCATGGCTAATGGGGCTTGAAGTGCCAAGGTGCTGAAGCAGGGACTCCACAGGAATCCTCTCCTTGGTACTTAAGGGCTGCTGCAGCAGCAACCCACAGCCAGGCATCTCCAGGAAGGAATTTCCTAAACAAAGCTAGTTCTGTGTTAGGAACAGGATGATGTGTATTATGCCCCTGTGTGTGTTCTGCCTCCTTAAGCTGCAGGAGAGGAGTAACCAGAACCCCACACTCTGCAATTCCTGATTCAGGCTCCCCCAGCCAAGCAGTGCCTTCTCTAGTGCTCAAGTCTCACAGTCCCATGTTTTAACACCCCTGGTGTTAACACCCCTTGGAATTCCCACGAGGTGTAGTGCATGAGCAATCCCCCCAGGTGATCCAGATGTTTCTATCCAGCTCCTGTCCAGCCAATCTTGCCACCAATGGGACAAGTGTGGTGTAACAGAGGTCACGAGTGCATGGCAGCTGACAGTAATCCCAGCCTGAAATGCCTCCAGTGTGGAGCCAAGCAAAATGTTTCTGTGGAAAACACCTATAACAGAAGTGTTTCATGGTGAGTAGTTATTTTTGAGGAAGATTTTTGGTGGAATAATTAAAGTGTTTAACTGTTTGCAGTCAAATAATAGAAGGCTTTGAGCATGCAAGTGAAGCATTTTGCCCTTCCCTCATCCTCCTGCAGCCCCTTTGGGATGGACAGAGAAGGCAGCATAGCTGCCCCTCCCCAGAGAGCTGTGACAGGCTTGTGGCCGTGCATGCTGCATCCCCATGGCCCTTCCTCCTCTCCTCAAACCCAGACATCCTCATCCTCCTTGCTCTGAGCAGGGCTGAGGCTCCTGCCACCCTTCCCTGGGTTTGTCAGATTGGTGCCAGTGAGAAGCCGTGGCTGAGGCAGCCCCCTGCATCCTCCTGCAGGGCCCTGGGAGAACAGTGCCAGGCAAAGCTGCAGACCTGGCCTGCTTGATGAGCTGTAATTTCAAGCCTGTGAATGAATTGGTTTCCTCTTCCAGGAAGGCTCACAGCTGTCAGCTAACTATTGCTTTATTTATTGCATTTGCCTTTGTAACCTGAGGGCAGAGAGCAAGGGTTCCAATGGCAGGAAGGAATTTTAACTCCTGCTCCTGCAGCTGAGTGCCTTACCTTTGGGAACTAGAAACTTCTGGAGGCCTGGTGTGATTCTGTGCTTCAAAACATGCTGACCTGAACCCAGAGCAGGCAAAGAACAGCAAATATCCAGGCCACAGAGGAGAACCATTGAGAAATTGCCTCATTCCTCAGTGTGGCATTTGGTGCCAGACGCAGGCACTGAGGAAAGTCAGAAGCTTCTTTCTTGAAAGACAAAACCTCTCCCACTGCATGTTGTATTCATCACAAAAAGATAGAGGTTCTCTTGAGTGATTGTGGAAGCATTTTCTGCTGTAATTCTGAACCCACTCTGCATCTCTGCTGGAGCCATGCTCACTGTAAGACAACATCCTTGGAGAGGCAAGCATTTTCTAGTCACTGAATGCAGAAATTCCTTCTGGAACTTGCCCACCTCAGGCTCCTGTGGTTGTGTTCACAGGTGTAGTGATTTCAGAGAGATTTTCCCTCACTCTGAAGTGCCAGAAATCCACTCAGGCCATGTGAAACTGAGGGCAGGAGAGCATCAAGGAACACAAATTCCAAAGAGGGGAGTCAGATAACAGGGAAAGTGGTAAGAGGAAAGACTAACTAGAAATGTTTATTGTTCCAAGGGAAGACCTTTGCCATTTCCTGTACAGAGTCATAAACATTTAAGGGTTAAGGAAAAAAAAATGTGGTCTTCTTAAAGGTCAGACAGCTAATGAACATGGAATAGGAACAGTAGCATAAAGAACAATCCTGGTGCTCTACATTCAACTCTATCTGATTACAAAAGAGAGCAAGTTTGGTCACCAGAGAGTTATTTTACTTCCTTTGGAGAAGGAGATGGTGCTATATCTTGTGGTGGGGAGGTGGTCAGCAGCATCTGCAAAAGGGCTGGAGGACAGACTAACATAGGGGAAGCAGCAGAGCGAATGTGAGGAAAGGGAAGGGCACTAGGGAATGTGGAAGAATCTGGAAAAGAGGTGCCTGGTATTGAGAGAATCTGTAGCAGAACTCAGGGGGAACTTGTTTGGATTTAGAGACCCATTCCTGCTGTGGACACTGCAATGTAAGTGCTCTGATGTGACCCTGTTCACTCCCTCCCAGCTGGGAAGAGACACTCAGCCTTGCCCATTCAGCTTTTGGCTGTGCTGTTTGGCAGCAGGGCCACAGGCTTGGTGTATCTGAGCAGAAACTCTGCAGAGTTACCCCTGCCCAAAGGTAACAGTTAGTTTATCCCTTTAATTCCAGCACAAATTCACAGCAGCCTGGTCCCCATTTACATCCCTGTGGGTCTCCCTAAAAGCTGATTTCTGGCTCAGCACATCCTCTCCTTTTTGCCCTGTCACCCCATCAGTGCCCCCAGTTCCCTGCACTGTGTTTCCTATCCCTGCTGGACCTGGCTATGGGCATCTGGACAAGAAGAATGGCTCTTTTCCACAGGGAATTATTCCTGGCAGCACAGTGCCATGGAGGCAGCCTCCTGGGAGGCCAAGGCCAGGCAGACCTGTTGGTTCTGTCAGTGCTCATCTGAGAGCAATCCTCAGACCATCACAGCTTCAGGATGAGGAATGCAGAGTCCAGCCATGGGCACCTGGCTGCAAAGGAATTGCTTTTGCACAGGAGGGAAAGCCTGGCATCCTGATGCCTCAGGGGCAGCTGAGAGGTGGCATCTGGGACACCAAGGCCAGCCAGACCCACTGGTCCTGGCAGCTTTCTTCTGGGAACAAGCCTGGGATGTACAGAATTTTGGAAGCAGATCCCACTTCAGGCCAAGGTTCATTTCCACAGGATGAAGAGCCTGTGCCCCAGGGTCTCAGGGCAGCTGAGGGGTGGATCACAAGAGGCCAACACTGGCCAGACCCGTTGGTCCTGGTGGCTTTGTCCTGGGATCCATCCTCGGACGTTCAGGATTTTAGGAGGCAGAATCTCACTTTTGTCCACAGGCTCCAGGCCATGATGGATGGTTCTTTTCCACAGAAATAAAGCTCAGCCCTCCTGTGTGCTGGGCTCAGCTGAGAGGCAGCCCACAGGAGACCAAGGCCAGCACAACCTCTTGGTCCTGGCAGTTTTCATCTGGGAGCAACCCTTGGATGTTCAGAACTTTAGGAGGCATAAACCCACTTCTGACCCTGGGTGCCTGGCTGGAAAGAAAGCTTTTCACTGCAGTGTGTCAGGGACAGCTGAGAGGGAATCCCCAGGAGGAGACCAGCCAGACAGGTGGGCCTGGCAGCTTTTGTCTGGGAGCAATCCACAGACAGTCACAGTTTAAGGAGGCAGAATCCTGCTTCCCTCCAAGGGTGCATGCCATGAAGGAGGGCTCTTTCCTGCAGAAAGGAAAACCTGATGCTGCAGTGTCTCAGGGGCAGCTGAGAGGCAGCCCTGGAAGGACAAGGCCAGCCAGAACTGCTGGTCCTGTCAGGTTTTTTCTAGGAGTCCTTGGACGTTTGCAGGTTTAGGAGGTGGAATCCCCCTTTGTGCAATGGGCACCTGGCCAAGAATGACCACACTTCTCCAAAAGAAAAAAAAGCTGTGTGCACCAGCTGTGAGAGCTCCTACAAGGCCAGTGCCTGCCAGACCTGTCAAATTTTGCAGTTTTTCACTGGGAGCAACCCTTGGATGTTTGCAGGTTTAGGAGGCAGAATCTCACTTTGGGCCACACAGGATGGTTCTTTTCCACAGGAAGGAAAGCTTGGAATTTCAGTGTGTGTGAGGCAGGCCCTGGGAGGCTGAGGCCATCCAGACCCATCAGCCCTGGCAGCTTTCTTCTGGGAGCAATTCACAGTTTTAGGAGGCAGAATCTCCCTTCCCTCCACAGGTGTGAGCTGTGAAGGACAGCACAGGGGACAGTGCTTGTCCACAGGAAGGAAAGCCTGGTGCTCCATTGTCTTAAGTGTAGATAAGAGGTGTTCCCTGGGAAGATAAGGCCAGCCAGACCTCTTGGTCCTGGTATCTTTCTTTTGGAAGCAATCCTTGCCTTGCAATGCAATTTTTGCATTTTTTAACTGGGAGCAACCCTTGGATGTTTGCAATTTTAGGAGGCAGCATCCCACTGTGGGCCCTGGGCCTCTGGCTGTGAAAAACTTTTCTTTTTATGCAGAAAAGAAAGCCTGACACTATGAAGCCACCCTTTTAGATTAGGGTGAGAACATTCCTCCCATGGGCCTCTGCAGACACATGTTAACATTTCTCAGGTTTTGTTGTTTCATTTGTTAGGTTTCTGCCACCCTGTTCCCATGTGCGCACCCCTTCCAGAATGTTCTCCCTTCCCTTGAAACCCATTGGGTTATTTTTGCTGCAGCACCACACCCCTGTAACCCCATTTGTCTCCCCAGTTCCTGGCCACCCCTCTGCACCATTTTCCCTGCCCCTATTGCACCTTGACCCTCAGAAACACCTCCTTTATCTGCTCTATAACCCTGGATCCTTGACCCATTTTTGGCTCTCCCTGGCCTACATTGGAGGCTGCACCCACCATGCAGACAATAAACAGAGCTTGGTAAACAAACAGGAGATAACAGCTGAGAGATCCCAATCAGAGCCACTTGTGGGTTTCTTATCTTCTTTTCTTCTATTAGAGCCAGGATTAATACTCAAGAGTTGCAGTTTCTTGTTCAGACTCAGTGTTTATTAATTCTTATCTATATTACAGTCTCACAGGTTGTGAGCTCTAACTAACAAGGTAGGAAATGTCTGTGTCTCTGACTCTTTCCAGGGTTCCCCAAGCTGTCCCATAAAGAGATGACACCCATTCCATTTTTACTTCCAACCCAACAACCAAACACCTGTGGTCTGCACTGCAGACTTCACCCAACCACAAAACATCACCCAAACCCATGAAGAAGGCAAAAGAACTTAGCCTACACCCCAAAACCTCCATCTTGCTTTATATATATTACTATATACTAAAACCTTAAATGCTAAGTTTTGCACCCAGTGATGTTACACCCTTCTATTCAAAGCACACACCCATAGTCCCAGTGCCACCACTGAACCCTGGAAGCCTCTCCAAGGCCTCAGGTCAAAGGCAGTGCCTGCCTGAGGGCCAGTGCCCTACAGCACAAAAAGCCCAAAGTTCCCAGCTTCCAGGGTTCCAACAGCTCCTTACTGCCCAGTACAAAATTTACAAAAAACCCCACAACCAATAGATTACAGCTTAACATAGAACAGTGCACAATATCAAGGTACCTATATTAAAGCTAGCAAAATAAAGAGTATTGATTAGGAATCAAATGTAACTTACCACCAAAATGACAATGAAGGACATCATTTTAACCTCCATGGGAGTAACCCCCAAGCTGGTGTCCCTGCTCACAGAGGAAACTCCAGACATTTCCAGGGAAACCAAAGAGCCAAACCTTTTCTCCCTTCACTTGCCAGTCCAATGCTTCCTGCTGACACCACTGTGTGGCACCAAGCTGCAGAAGAACCAACACACAAAACATCCTTGCTTTCTCCTGTCCTGCCAGCAAACAGCTCCCAGCTCCCCCACATGTGTGTTCTCTGTTCCTTCTTTACTCCTTCCACTCTTGTTTCAATGCTGAGTGGAAGAGAGTTGCTGGGTTCTCATTATATGGGCTGAATCTGTAATTAAAATTAACTAACAAAATGTTTTTAAGACCTTTTGCCCTGCCACATAACAAAGATAAAGGGAGACAGGTTGAAAAACAGGATCTGTAGATTATGTTTAACTAGGATCTAAAAACTATTCAGGAAAAATTTTAACCAAGTAGGTTATGTCTTTGTAAGTAGAGAGGATAAATATTGCTTAAAATAAATATGCAGCCAATCAACAACCAGCCTTCAAGGCAGAGAAGTAAGCCACCTAGAATGATAAGGAAATAACACCAGAAAGAACCAGTTTTGTGGTTTGAAAACAAGGTAACAGAGACGGAGCAGGCACCAATTCAGAAAATTCAATTAAAGGACAAATGAAGGCTATGGAATGCTCACCAAAGACCACACGAGGCACTGTGCTCTTACTGAGGGACAGCAGATGGCAGCAAAGACCGTGAAACAGTTGAATCACGTTTGTATAATCATTTTTTAAAATAGGCTTGGTTTATGTTATTGATTTCTTCCTCTGTGTAATGAATATGTAACAGCCTTGTAAATATAAACTGCATTAATTCATCCAGCACTCATGGTATGGCCCCAGCCCTGAAAATAAAGAATGCCTGCTTAACAGTGATATTCATTGCTGTTGAGTGAATTTCTTTGTTTCAAGAGCAACTGCTCAGCACTTCCACATATCATCAGTGGGACTGGCTGAGGTGTAAGCAAATTAAACATCTTTAACTCCACAATCTCAAGTGAAAGCAGGAGCATCCACTATGGGACCAGGTTTATATGGCTGTTGTAAAGCTAACATATCTATAATTTTGTAGGTTTTGTTGGCCCTTAAATGACATTCATTTGGTCTGTGACCCCAGAGATGGGTGCACACCATTTGTCTCAACTCTCTCTGGCAGGCACTGCTATTGCTGGCTAACAGATTGAAAAGTTCTTGGATTTTTACAGGATGATGCTGTTCAATTTTTCTACTTGTTTAAGAGCTTGGGTCAAATACAATAATCTTTTCCCTGTTTGGTTTCTCTTCATTAATGTGTACAAGGGAATTGTTATTACAGAAAATCCAAGAACATGATTTCTCCTGTATCCCAAGGAGAAAACCTAAATGGTATCATCTCAGTGTGAGCTCTTTGAAGATACTGTGAACATAACGAGAGACTTCTCTTCTGCAGGTTCTTTGGAAAACCTAAATTGACCTTGAAATTGAGCAAGATGAGTAGGAGAAAACAAGAAACCTTTCCTACAGATGCCATCAGTGGACACAGCCTGTGAAGGTCTGTCAGGTGTCTACAGAACTGATCCAGAATCTGGTCCATGGTGGAGAGAAAGTCTCAGCTGGTTTAGTGTTTCAAATCAAGTCAGTCCTGAGCCTGTGCCATGAAGACAAGGTGGGCTTTTCTATTTGACACATATCAAGGTTTTCATCACTATCTCTCACAACATCCTTCTGGAACCCTCAGACAGGAGTGAGATGAGAGGGCAGTGGTGGGGATTGAGACCTGGCTGCAGAGCAGAGCCCAGAGGGTCATGATCACACGGTCTAGTTGGAGGCCTATAATTAATGATGTCCCCAGGGTTTAATGCTGGGCTCAGTATCATTTAACTGTGTCTGTGGATGGATCATGGAGGACTTGAATGGGTTTCGGTGAACCAGGGAAAGGGGTTAGGAGATTGAAAATGAGTTTTCAGAGGGCTGGAATCCATTTTGGGGAGACCAGGGATGCATTCTTGGCTTTGGATGGATTTGGGGAGAGCAGGGCGGGATTGTGGGGGTACAGTGTTGGGTTTCAGGGGGTTCCTCCAGCCACCTTGCTCCTGTTGTGACATTATGTGTTGTCATGGCGATGCTGGAACCCCCAGTGCTGTGAGGTTGGGTTGGGACAGTTAGGTGTCTCCAGTTCCCACTGGGTGCTGAGCTGGAGGATCCTGAGCCCTGGTGAGGAGCCAGCCCACCATGGTGACATTAGTGGTAGGTGCCAAGTGCTATGACATAATGGCCATGGTGGGGAAGGGGACCTTTGGACAGGTGATCCAGGGGCAGTGCAGGAGCACTGGGGACATGGTGGCTATCAAGATCCTGAAGAACTGTGATCACAATGGCCAAATAGTGAAGAATGAACTGAGGCTGCTGCAGGCCCTGCGGGAGGGGGACACGAAGGACTCTCCCATCGTCCGGTTCCTTGAGTCCTTCAGTGACACGGTCCGGACCTACCTGGTCTTTGAGCTGCTGCAGCAAAACCTCTTTGACTTCCAAAAGCAGAACAACTTCTCCCCGCTGCCAGTGCGGCACATCCGCACCATCACAGCCCAGGTGCTGGTGGCACTGGTCAAGCTGAAGGAGCTCTCCATCATCCACGCTGACCTCAAGCCAGAGAACATCATGCTGGTGGACCACGCACGCTATCCCTTCCGCATCAAGCTCGTGGATTTTGGCTCAGCTATCCTCCTCCCCGAGGTGTGCCACGTGCAGGAGCCCTACATCCAAACCCGCTTCTACAGGGCACCCGAGATCCTGCTGGGGCTGCCCTTCTGTGAGAAGGTGGACATCTGGTCCTTGGGCTGCGTGATGGCCGAGCTTCATTTGGGTTGGCCGCTCTACCCCGGCAATGATGAGTACGACCAGGTGTGCTACATCTGCTCCACCCTGGGGCTGCCCCGGGGCGAGCTGCTCTGTGCTGCCCAGAAGACACGGTCCTTCTTCCAGTGTGTGCCCCGTTCCACCGGTACCTGGCAGCTCAAACCACCAGGGAAGGTGATGGCGAAGCCGATGCAGAGGAGGGAGCACATCTTCTCCTCCCTGGACCAGCTGGCGGTGGTGAATGTCTGCCCCATGCCTGACCCTGACCAGGAGGAGCTGGCCAAGCGCTGTGATCTGTACAGGATGGTGGAGCTGGTCAAGAGGATGCTCACTTGGGACTCGCACGAGCGAATCACACCCAGTGCTGCCCTTCATCATCCCTTCATCTCCATGCAGGAGGTGAAGGCCAGCTTTGAGGCCACCCGCTACTACCAGCTCAGTCAGGAAGACCTGAGGGCATCCTGTAAGGGCTCCAGCATAGCCAAGGTCTTCCCTGGCACAGAGAAAGGTGCCTTCATCCCTGCCAGCCAGGGAGGCATTCAGAAGGCCACTGCCCAGATGGATGGGCTCAGCCTGGCTGAGCCAGCTGGGGACACTGGTGACAAGCAGCAGCAGGACATCTGCCAAGCCCCCAGCCCCACCCACTGTGGAAGCCAGGACTGGCAGCATAGCTGGTGTCCCCAGAGGGAGCCCGCCGATGGTCACTTGTCTGTGCTGGGCTCTCCCAGCAAAATGAAGCAGCACAGCCAGTGCAGTGACAGCCCTGTTGTTGGTGGCATCCTGGAACAGCACCTGCCTGGAAGAGGCTACAGCTCATCCTGTGCCAAGGTACAGGGAGGGGCCTCCTGGGCACGGGCACTCTGGGACAAAGGGTGCTTGGGGTCCCTTTTGTACCTGGGTTTCCTGGTGCTGCATGTCCCCAGGTGCCCGAGGTCCCCACAAAAAAGAAGGTAACACTCACCCCCTCCCCGTGCCTCCCCCTGTTCCCCACCACAGAGAGCTCTGGTGATGTGGCGCAGCCCCAGGCCTCCGGGGCTTTGGAGAACGGGCTCGGGAGGCTGGGCCGGGAGGAGCCTGCAGTGCTCAGCGTGCTCCTCCCACCACAGAGCCACCGAGACCCCGCAGCAACCCCTGCACACACTCCAGCAGCACAGAGTTTGCAAGAGACCTTCTTCTTCCTCACCCTCAAGCACCCCAACCGCCAAAACCCAGCGCCTTGCTGGTGGAGACCACAGCCAGGGCTGCAACAGAACCTTCTGCGCCAGATGCTACCGCCTCTGCTTCTCACACTGATCCCCAATAAAGAGTTTTGTCAGAAAACTGAGCATTTCAACTGATTATTTGCCAGGGGAGTTTGGTACTGCCAAGACTTGAGGCGTGCCCCAGCTTCTCACCCAGGGCTGGCACAGCACTTGGCAAAGGCCTGGCACATTCCACCACTGCAGCATGGAAGACCTCCACCCCCAGGCTCAACAACAACATAAACTCCAGAAAAGTTGTGTTTTCTGTTTTTTCCCCTGTAGCAGGGCATCTCACAGCCCACAAAAACTTAAACTGTAGCTTGTTAACTGATCAAATAAACAGGACAAGCTGTCCTGTATGAATTATTTTGGTGCCATGGGGTTAACATTAGCCTGGCATGTCCCAACTGCCAATAAACACCTTACTGTTGAGGCAAGATAAGCTGGATTTCTGACTGACAGACAACTCACTCCACAAACTATAAGAGCCACACCAAACTTTCACAAAGCAAAATCTTCTGCATATTTTTCTGGAAATGTTTGTAGTTTCCCCCACAACAGGAACGCCTGCTTTGCAATTACTCCTCTGGAGGCTGAGTAAAAGAACTCTGTGTGCATTACCATCATCTCAGTAGTAAGTTACATTTGACTCCTAATCAGTACTATTACTTTTTCCAGCTTTAATATAGGTACCTTGATATTGTGCACTGTTCTATATAATCTACTAGTAGTTCCTTTAATTTTATACTGAATAGTAAGTAACTTGCATTAAAATCTTTCATGTTATCTCTTGTCTGCTTACTAAAAACCTCATTTTATAAAGAGAGACTTAATGTGCTATCCTTAGAACTTGTGGGCCAGAGTAATTTCTTAAATTTAAGCTGGTAGGGCTTGTCTAAAGGTTCCACTCACCCTGTGACGTTCCCCAAAGTGGAGTGGGGGCAGCCAGATCCAGCAGAGCCACAGCCAGTGGTTCCTCAGTGCTTTGTATTCCTGGCCTCCAATGGAGGTGCAGAGGCTCTCCCAGCACCTGGCATTTTGTTACCTGCTCACAAACGACCTGTGGCTGCACTTGGGTGCTGCTGGTGCCATGGTGTGGCCAGCACCAGCTCCACTCAGCCTCAGCTTCACCACCTGCACTGAGCTTGCTGGCTGCACAAAGCAATCCCAGCTGGATACCCCTGCAAGGAGATTTTTGGTGAAGGACAAAAGAACCCAAGAACCATTCCAGAGCCACTGCCAGCAGCTGCTGGTGGTGACTCACCCAGAAGCACTGACCCCACCCAAAATCCAGGGTGGAGGTGACACAGGCACTCAGGACACCCCCCACCAATGTCCCCACACAGCAACCTCAAACCTCCCCCCAAAATGAGGGTAGGGAACCAGACAACACACCTAAGGCCCCCGAAAAGAGGGAAACACTCCCAGTAGGACAGGGACACCCCCCCAGCACCCCTGGGATCTCCAGATGGGGTCTGAGTCCCCACCCACACTTCTATCCCAGCTCCCCAGATCCCAATTGTGCCATCATGCTTGTGCTGCTGGGAGTCAATTTTGGGGGTTCATCTCCCCACAAACTCCCCTACTCTGTCACACATGTAAGGCTTGTCCTGCTCCTCCAGAATGGTATCCATCATCTTCTTCATCCCCATCCTATGCCTGGGAGAGGCGGGAGTTCCCACCTGTCCCTCTCTGTTCCCCTGCAAGGTGTCACTTTGCTCTTCCTCTTTCTCCTAGGCTGGTGAAGAAGTGACTTTTACACAGGTCACCAGAACATGACTGGTGCCAAGAAAGATCCCTGCACTTGGGTGCTCCTACGGACCCTGTTCCTGCTTACATCCCCCACTCCCAACACCTTTCTCATTGGACTTGGTTTCTAGAGGGCACAGCAGTCCTGAGCACTGGCACTGGAGATTAAAGAGGATGCTTTCCTCATTTTGGAGTGAGTTTCACAGCAGGAGCTGGGTGCTTTGTACCTTCTGTGATAAATGCCTAAATGTTTGTCTTGGTTTTGCCTCAGAAACTGATTTCTACGATAGATGAGAAATAGGTAAGAAGATACATGAACTACAGCTTGTGTGAGACACTGCAGAATCATCTTCAAGGTGAAGTGCTGTGTTTTTTAATCAAACTCCACTGCCAAATCTGCCAGAAAACCAATTTCTTCACCAAAAGAAGGAGTAAAAAGAGCAGAAACACACCTGCTCAAGCAAACAGCCCTGTTGATGGGGACTGTCAGTGTCCCTGTTTGCAGTTGTTTGGTTCCCCTGTCTCTCTTGCAGAGACATCTCTCACTGGATGTTGCACTTGGCAGAACATGAGCCACACCTGGGCAGTGGAGTTTGATTAAAAACCACGCAGTTTCTGAGAAAAATCCATGGCAAACATTTTGGCATTTCTTATCACAGAAGGTACAAAGCACCCTGCTCCCAAGCCTGGAGGGGAGCTGAGCTTCTGAGTCCTGGAGACACTGCTCCTGAGAATTTTTATTCCCTGAGGTGCTCTTTCAATACAGGTTTACAAAGCTCCCACCTTTCTGCATCCCGAGCTGCCCCAGCAGGGTGGAGCTCCGGAGGCCACCCGGGATACCCCGGGCAGAGTCCGGACACACCGCACACCTCCAGACAGCCCGGGCACACCGCACACCTCCGGCCACCCTGGATACACCTCCGGCCATCCGGACACACCGCACACCTCCAGACTGCCCGGGCACACCGCACACCTCCGGCCATCCCGGACACACCGCACTCCTCCCGCCGCCCCGGGCACTCCTCCCGCCGTCCCGGGCACTCCTCCCGCCGTCCCGGGCACTCCTCCCGCCGTCCCGGCCAGCCTCCCGCTCCCCCCCGCCCGGCCCTTCTCGCCCTTTCCCCTTCCGCCGCCATTTCCGCTTCCTGCAGCGGCAGCCGCGATGTCGGCGCTGGCGGCGAATCCCAACAACCCCGTGGTTTTCTTCGATGTGACCATCGGCGGGCAGGTGAGGGAGCCTCAGGGAGGGGCTGCGGGGGTAATTGCGGGTGTCGGAGCGTTGTGGGATGGGAGAGCACGGGCGGTGCCGGGGCTGGGCGCGGGGCCGCGGCTGGAAGCGCTGGGCTGTGCGGTGCCGGGAGAGCGGGGCTGTGCGGTCACTGTGCCCGCCGGGGAGGGCTCGCAGGGGAGAGGAGCACGGCCTGTAGGGATGGGGATCAGTGGGGTGAATGAGGAGAATGGATCTGTGCGAGTGCCCGGGGTCGGGCGGCAGCCGTGTGTGTGTGTGTGTGTGTGTGTGAGGGAAGACTCACCTGGCCCCCGTCTCCTCAGGAGGTCGGCCGCATGAAGATCGAGCTGTTCGCAGATGTGGTGCCCAAAACAGCAGAGAACTTCAGGTAACGAGCAGCTGCCGTTCCTGCAGCTCAGCCCGGACCGGGACTGCAAAGGCTTTCTGGGGCAGGAATGGTGGCAAAGTGATTATTAGCTGACACCCGCCCCAAACTGCTTCACCTGCTTTGTGTCTGTCTGTTCTCAGAGATTCTGTGGGGCAGCCTGGTCTCTCAGGGGACCCTGTGTGGCTGGTCCTCCTCTGCTTCCTCAGTGAATCCTCCTTAGTTGCTCCGTGCATTTAGAGCAGGCAGTGCCCTGTGCCACGGTGGAGGTCTCCTGGCCACCCAATTCTCCTGCCATCAGCTGAGGGGTACACCATGTAAAATCCCACTTCCACCGGAGGGATGGACAAACCCTGCTCTCAAACACAGTGCCCGCCTCACATTCGCTGTCTCTCACAACCTTGGTGTTAATTCTCTGACCTCTTCACCACAAAGAGCACAGAAAATGTTTTGAAATGGCAGGGGGAAGGAGTTGCCATTTCCTGTTCCTATTTCTCTGGGAACATCTCCGACACAATAAGGAAAATCCTGTGCACCAGCTGGTGGAGCCCTCAGAGTTCCCATGCACCTAACACTCTGTTCTCTTTTTGTTTGCCAGGCAGTTTTGTACAGGTGAATTCAGGTAAGTGAATTCAGATTATAATGTCCTTTAAGTGTCCCCCTGGAGAAACAGGGCTGGGTGAGGTAGAAAGGGTTTGTCTTGAACTTTTTCATGTCGTACCAGTACAAAATGGAAGAGAAGTCTGCTCTGAAGAAATTGTGAGGGGCTTGGAGACTCACAGAGATGACAGGTTTTTGGTTTTTTGTGCCCAGGTGGCTCCAAAAAGCCCTGTCTGCAATGTCCACCTGCTCCTGCTGCACATTGCAATGGGATCCTGTGAAGATGGTGGTGTGGGTGTTGCAGGGAACAGAGTGATTTCATGTGCAGAACCCACCTGAGGATTTTTTTTTTGCCTCCAACAGCAGCAGCTGAGAGGCTGCAGCACTTGGTTGTATTTCCAGGCAGCTGCTAATGTATAAGGCAACCCTTTGGGACTCTGAATTGCTGGGAGAATGTTGTGTTGGCATATCCAGTAGGTTGCAATAATTCTCCTTTTCACTTCCTTACAGGAAAGATGGTGTCCCTATAGGTTATAAAGGAAGCACTTTCCACAGGTAAATCATCTACTGTTGTTTAGACACTAATTAGCAGCCTGAGCCATATGGGGTTTGTGATCTGCCTTGAGCTATTAGTGGTGTTGGAGACATTTGTGGATCATGGCTGGTGTAATTCTGTGGCTTTGGGGGACCTGGGGATGCTGTCCTCCCCACTGGGAGAAATCCCCTGTTTCTGGTGTGCCACGTCAGATATGGCATCTGTCACCTAATAATATCCCTGGTCAAAAGCAATGAGTCCTAAATGACCTCATATCAACCACTAATTAATATTTATTGTAGGTTTTAGGCTGCAGCATTCACAAACTGTTAACTTCTGATGCACAGCAAGGCAGAACCCCTTTTCACCTTACACTGAGCTTCTTGAGGCCTTTGGGCATTGAGAGCTAAGTGTTGTTTTACTTCTTTAGGGTAATAAAGGATTTCATGATCCAAGGAGGTGACTTCGTAA
Source organism: Cettia cetti (assembly GCA_013401135.1). Lineage (NCBI taxonomy): Eukaryota > Metazoa > Chordata > Aves > Passeriformes > Sylviidae > Cettia > Cettia cetti. Next base: position 23,363 of record VZUI01071686.1, read on the forward strand.
ATGTATGTATTCCTGTACCCTTTTTGTCTTTTTCCTCATGTCCTTTTTCCTCTTTTCCTCTATAAAATGCTACTGTTCCCAAGGGTCTGTGCTGATTTGGGGGATCTCTTTCTTTTCTGAGGTGTTCAGTAGTAACTGCAGGTGTCCTCATAGCATTGCTGCTGTCTTATTGCAACTGACAATAAACCACTTGAAAACAAATCTGGAGCCTTGGGTGAACACAAATTCTTTCCAAAATATTTTCTCTCTACAATAGCCAGGCAATACCCTGGAAGCTTTCAAAATGTGAAAAAAAAAATATTTGCCCTGTTTTCACGCTGTAAGTGTCCTGAGATCTGAGTGCTTGGGCTTGTAGTTAAGCACAAGATGTCTGGACTTAGTAGAAACTACAGCACAAACTAGAAAACCTTTATTTTAGAAACTGTCCTTGCAGAACAGAGAGATTGCTTTCCTATTTCTGGTAAAGTCACAGAAAATAAGGTAAAACACATAAAACCACTGTAAGCCAACTTTTGCCATGCAACCACTTCTGCTTTCTTTGTCACACCAGCTCATACTTCTGTGTCTCCTCCCTTTTCCCAAGTCCTGGTTGGTCTGTACCAAGCAATCTGTAACCTCCACTTCACTCTGGGAGGCTTAAATTTACCATCTGCATGGGCTTCTGCCAACATATGAATGGTGAAAAATGAACTGTGTAGTTAGAAACCAGTTGCTGTTCTTGTTCAGAAATGAAACACTGAATGTGTTCACTGCTGGTGGATGTAAATGGCAATATAACATCCATTTTGCCCTTTCCTCTTGTTTGGAGATTTTAAATTAATTTTTAAATCGAATTGTTCAGTAGCAATTGCTACAGAACAAATGCTGTGGCTGACTGGGCACCTCTCTCATGCAGGGAGATGGCACTGGAGTAGCCAGTATTTATAGGGGTCCTTTTGCAGATGAAAACTTCAAGCTGAAACACTCTGCTCCTGGCCTGCTTTCTATGGTGAGTATGAAATAAAGACATTATAGACTAAAAAGCTTTTGGTACTTTCTCTGTGCCCTTTTCCTAAGTGTGTTCAGTATTTGCTGGACAACAGAATCTCTGCCATTGGGTACAAGGTCTGCTTTGTAACTACTAGTCAAGCAGTTATTTATGGGTTAATATATTGAGTAACACAATAGTCCTGATCCTGGAGCATCCTTTCTTTGCTGCCTGTTGGAGTGCTGGGACAGGCTTGGCTAGATTGCTTTTAGAAGAGCTAAATTCTTACAGTTTTCATACAGTGGTGAGTTGGTGGTGTCTTCTTTCCTGATATTGTTATCAAACACTGACTGTGGCAAGGATGAAACAGGGAGATTTGGGAGGTCCAAAGCCACAGCAGTGTTACTGTGGTATCTTTTAAAACAGACCTTCCTATTCAACATAGTAGGAGAAACTGCAACCATTGCACATTGTCTGGTAGGAACAATACCCTGACTTTTGGAGTAGAAAGCAAATGGAGCCAGTGCTTCAGTGTTCCTATCCACAACTGCTTCTTCCCCAGCTCTTTCAGCTGCTCTGCCCTTAAAACCACTTGCTTAGAACAATTCATCATTTGGGTTAGTTGTTCATGGCCCAAAAAGATAGCAGAGCTGAGCAGCTAGTGTAGTGTGGTGTGAGAGAAGGGATTCACTCCAGCTTTGCCAGCTTTGTGATAAAGTGGCATGGCTCTGAAGTCATTATACTGTGTCAAACCATGGATCCCAGCTGGATCCTTTTGAAGCTGGCTAGCATTACCTAGAAAGCCAAAATGACCCTCTCCTTGGCAGTCTTGCAGCTGCAAAACTTGGTCAGTTCACTTATCAGGACAAAAAATTGCTTTAGTAGCCCCTGGTTGTCAATATCACAAGTAGCCTTCAGTGTTGTGGAGGTGTTTTCTTAGCAGAGTGTAAATGCTCTGGGTTTTGTACTTGGGTGTGAATAAAATTTCACATCTGCATGCCATGGTTTCTGTGAAACTTGTGCCAATGCAGTTATTACTTTTCTCATAATGATCATGGAAAATTTATTCTGAGGAAACCTCCCAGAAAAACAGAAATCAGCTGGGTTTTTTCTTGCCCTGGTTTCTGGCATTCAGTTTTCCTCTGAGTAATGCTGCAGCCAATAAATACTTGTCACCAAAAAGTTCAGCATTTTTTCAGGAGTGTGCTCTAGAGCCTGGACTTTGGCACAGTCTTGTATTGAACACACCTTTGTAGAAATACAATAAATAGTTGGTGATGTGGCTCTTGCAAGTTCTGGTGTGATGAGAGGTGGTGACATGCTGCATCCCAGCACAGGCTGCTCTCCTGCAGATGTGTATCTTGTTTTCTTTGGTTTGTCTAGCAATAAACTAAAAATAAGATAGTCTTGAGCAACACCTCTTCTTTATGTGTCTGCCTTCAATTTTGGCCAGTCTGAAATTGTACACTTGTTGTGTCTTGCCATTCTCAACCCCCAGGCCAACAGTGGTCCGAGTACCAACGGCTGCCAGTTCTTCATCACGTGCTCCAAGTGTGACTGGCTGGATGGGAAACACGTTGTGTTTGGTGAGTACCTGCAGTGTAAGTCCTGGAGTGGCAGCTCATGAACAGCCCTGCAGGGAAGCTGTTAAAATTAATAGTGAGAATCAGAATTTTCTGAGCTTCTGACCCTGCACAGGACACCCCAACAATCCCACCCTGTGCATCCCTGAGAGCATTGTTGAAATTCTCCTGGAGCTCTAGCTGTGATCATTCCCTGGGGTGCCTGTGCAGTGCCCAGCCACCTCAGGGTATGGACTGTTCATTCCTCCCTCCTTGCTTGTACTGAGGGATCTGCACAAGCTGATGCAGTGATGGATCACTGTTAAAATGAAGCATTTTTCACAGGTTAGCTTTAATCCAGATCAGTGTTCAGTGTACCGTGTTTGTACACAAATCCTTGTGCCAGTGCAGAGGGCACAGATGAGTGGAAGGATTCATTTCTTCTCCACTATCAGAGAGGGCTGAGCTTTCATCAGAGTTTTGGACAGTAAATCTGTGAAATCACATCTGCTAACGTGCATTTGCTGCTGGTTGAACTGTTGGAGTTCCAGGCCAGTCTTAAGCTGGTGGTCTCAACCCCCAAATTTCTACATACACCACCCCTGTGATGGGAAAAGGCACTTAATCTGTTCTGAATGTGGAGAATGTTTGAATAGGGATTGTTTCCTTTAGGAGTTTAGAGATCAGTAACAAACCCTGAAGTGCCCAATAACTGCACACTGCACAGGGCTTTTCAGGAAGGACAGAAATGCATGTACCTGTGAGAGTGGGGGGGAACAAAGGTAAAAACCAGCCATATTCAAGTGGATAAATTTTCTCATTCTAGGTAAAATTGTCGATGGGCTGTTGGTCATGAGAAAAATTGAAGTAAGTTTGAACATGGCTATTTCCCTGCGAATGTCTGCATTGGAAAGTCATGTACAGGATTAAGTAGAGTTGTCCTGTTCTCTCCTGCTGTCTTTTTACAGCATACCAGGGAATACCAGTGTTGATAACTGGCTTTATTGGTTGTCATCATTATAATGTAGCAGGAAATCTGTTGAAGCACAGGCTGTCATATGAGTTGGCTTTGGAAATGTTGGGATCTTGTGACTGATAGTCTTTGAGCGGGGATTGCGTTCTTGGCTTTATTTGCTTTGCATTTGTTCAGGAAGCTGAATTAAAAAGTTGTTCCATCAGCAGCTCAGACAAGAGCATAAAGCATCTCACTTCTTTGCCATTGCCTGGGATTATTCAGTGGATGCAAAATCATCAGTTCTGCTGATCCATGATCATCATGTTTAATAAGGAAAATTAAACTAATCTCCTGATGGGCTTCCAGGAGCTGAAGATAAATGCAATCCAGGTGATGATTGCAGTCAACATCAGGCCCGGGTGTGATGGCAGGATAATGAGCAGATTTCACAAATAGCAGCAAGTTCTCTGAGACAGCCAGCATTGACTTCATGACACAAGTGGGATAATGTGCATAAGGGCCTCTAATCTAGGAAGCAGGGCAAACACAGAGCTGTTGGGCTTTGAGAAAAGGTCCTATGAAAGGAGATGTACAGCTTGGTATAATCTGCTGGAGGGTTGTGGTGAGCCTGCTTTGGGTATCAGTGCAGTGAGACCAAAGTAAAGAAAATGAGAAATTCAGAGAACAGCTGAGTCCAGCACATCAGGAGGTTCAGAATGAGGGTTGCTTTGCCACTGTCTCTTTTCCTTTGTTGTGTTTGTGGCAGCTGCATTTAGTATGAAAGCCAGAGCAGCCTCAAGTATCTCCTTGAGGAGCTCTCCAGTTTTTGCTCTGTTCCTTCCCTCCAGTTCAAAGGACCAGCCTCTGGTCTGTGTCCCAAACCTCTGCTCACAGAGACAATTCACCAGCTTAGTGCTGGGCGTGTTGCCAAATGTGTAATGGTGCTTTCCTGTTCCTCAGAGCTGTGTCTGGAATTCCCTCTGCCTAATGTTACTGAGATATCCTAGCCAGTCTTTCAGTACCTGTCACTGCCTGGCTTTTCTGTGCTTTTATAAGCTTTAATGTTCTGTATTTGTTTGTCCCCAGAATGTGCCCACAGGTCCCAATAACAAACCCAAATTGCCAGTTGTGATCTCTCAGTGTGGGGAAATGTGAAGCAATGGAAGAGCAGTGTGGTAAGTCTCAGTCTTCACAGGCACAGCCCCATGAACTCTGGGCTGCTCTGCTTCTTACTTTTCTCTTGACTTATTTTCACATTCCTTTGAACGTGCAGAGCTGTCTCAGCTCAGTGACACACCAGAAAGTGCTTCTCTAACAGCATTTGTTATTTGCCAGCTTCCCTCCAAGCTGCACAAACACCAGAGGCAGCACAGCAGGGATAAGATTTTGCAGCTGCAGTCGAGGGGAAGATGGGTTTGTGGCAGCTTTTTCTTGGATTGGGTTAGGCTGCCTTGAAGCCTCAATTCTAGCAAGTGGATGAAAGGGAATTGCAGCAGTAATCCATCTGGCATTACTCACTTTGACCTGCAGATTGGAGAACTTTCCAACAGCTACAAAAAGCAAAGTATCCATGGGTGGGACAGGTGGGGATCAAGAAAAGGAGAAGAGCAAGGGAGGACTTGAGCCTCCTTGCTCAGTACAGCTGTAGGACTGACACCACTGAATTACCATTTTACATAGTCCTACCTTAACCTGAAAAAAGTATTGCTGTCCTTATCCAAAGGGATGTTTCCACTGTTTAGTGTTCTTCAGGCTTCATTTTGGTTAAACCAATAGTCTCAGGCTAACATACAGTATTCTCTTTCCATTTGTCTGCTCACTTTACTGTAAAAACCATAGGTATTTAAACAAATCTGTCTAGATTTCGGTGTGTTGGGCTGCAGTTTGTCAAAAATCAGCTGTATTAGCCTTTTGGTTACTGATTTTTTTTCCAAATTTCAGGAGGCAGCTCTCACAAAAGCACATACCCACAATTTTTGACCTTCCATTAAATGATATCCAAAGGCACCTGGAATTGCTCACAATGTTCCCTCGTGTCATAAAGTCTTAGAGACCTGCAGCTCTTCAGACTCTTGGGAGCTCTTGCTATTTGATGAAGTGACAACAGGGAACATAATCATTCTTCCATTCCCCTGGCACTTCTGGTGGCATTTACAGGCTTTTGAAAGAAACCTGCTAGCGAGGCTGTCCCTTTCCTTGCAGAGCTCTGCTGAAGGGTTGGGTCTCCTTTAGGGTTGTCCTCAGGGCTAGACTTTCTTATCATTTTGGTTTGGAGTGCAGGATCTCTGGCCAGTGCCCAGCTTGAGCCTGGAAGCTGCTGCCACCTTACTTATTTCCTGGCCAGGTCTTAGGAGCAGCCTTGCTGCACCCTCATGTCTCTCATCTGACTGGGGATGAGAACAACTTTGCATTGCCTGATGTCAGCCAGCCACATCAGCTGCTTGTCAAGAGCCTTGAAAATCAGCTGGGCTGAGGCACTGCTGCTTTTAACTTCTGAGGTGGATGCTGTTGCCTGGCAGGCAGACCCAGGAGCACTCCTGATTTGTCTGGATGGTGAGAGCTGGTGTGTGGAGCAACTGGCATGCACTTAAAAATACTGTGTGGCCCCCAGTGTCACTGCACAGCCTGGCTCTTGTAGGATCTGTTGGGAATGGCTGTGCAGCATTTCAGACCTGTTTCTTCTTCCTTTCAGTGATCCTTTACTGGTGATTAGACCTGTGCTGGCTCCATGCAATTCCAATTTCAGCCAGCTCACCCACTGCCCCAGACTTCTCCACAGGCCAGATCCCTGCTCTTGAGGTTCCGTGAATTTTTTTTTTTTAAATTTTGAAATGTAAATAAAGAAATTTTTCTTTAAAACATGTGCAGTGCACTTCAATTAACATTTGTGGGAATGGATTCTTCTCCAGATGAGAAGGGTTGTAACACCTTCAACAACATGCATTATCCCTGGCTGGTTCAGTCAGGAACATTTACTGCATGGTATTGAGAGAAAGAAGGGTGTTTGGCAGAGCTGTGCTGCACCAGCTCTTTCACTTGGCAGGTAACTGGCTGGCAGAAGGGTTCTTGGCATTCTTGGGAATCTCCAGAACCTTTGTGTGCACAGCCTGACTGAGGCTTGAGGAATTGGTACAGCACAGATTCCATCACTGTGAGTGCTGGGCTCTGAGGAGAGCTCTGAGGTAAACGAGTCTTTCAGCCTCCCCTAGCAGCTGGGAGCACCAGGCCACTGAGCTGTTCTGTGCCTTGTGTTGGAGGAAGGGCTCACCTGGGTGCTTCCAAGGGTGTTGCAGCAGGCCTGTCATCTGGGAAATGGAATGGTGATCCTGTAGGAATGAAACCGGGGCTGCTTGTCCTGTGTAGTGAGGAGAGTGCAGCTGAGGCTGCCTCTCTTCTCCCAAAACAGGGCTGGGAGCTCACCCGCCTTGGCAGGGGACAAGCCTGCACCCTGCACAGGGCTGGGTCCCAGCAGGAGCTTCTCATCCGGCTGTTTAAAGGTAAAGGACCTGTTTAAAGTTAGGAAAAGTCTGTTCTGTCACATGCAGGTGCTTTATTCCATGCAGAGAGATCCTTCCCTGTGCCAGCAGGTGTAGGTGCACTCTGCCTCAGCTGGGCCTTGCCCAGCACTGATGTGCTGGAGGAAGCTCCCAGGGCTGTGCTCTTTTCTCTCATGGCTCTTTGAAATCCTGAATCCAGCAGGCTCTGGCTGTCAGGATTCCTATGTCCTCATTCCTGGGATTGCCCAGCAGCTGAGGACACTTCTCTCCAGCCTGAGGCATGTCACTTTGTACCTGCAGAACATCAGGTGATAAAAGAAGCACAGATATCCCAGTCCTTTCTTCCCCAGCCCTCAAATGCTTTTCAGAGGGCTCTCCTGTGAGAGCAGGGTTGGAGATTCTCAACAGGTTGGCTCAGGTGCCTCAGGGAGCTATGCCTGGCAGTCTGTGCTGAGCTTTGCACTTCTGACTGCTGGTAGCCAAATTCACCATTTTTTCACCAGGAAAACCAGTTTATTTCTGCTCCAGGCTTAGCAGCACTTTTCCAGCCTAATGTATTTATATCACTGCCATCAGCTGGTCTCATTCCCTGCATACAGGGGTCACAGAGCTTCCCCAGGTTAATTAAGAGTGGCAAATCCATTACCACCTCTTTGTTGTTAAAATGGCTAATTACATGCCATTATATTTCCCTTCAACATGGAATGTGCAGGTCTCCAGTTTGTGTGCCGTGTTCTTTACCTTCTGGCTGAAAGTTTTCTCAAAGATCACAGTTTTTGGTTTAATTCCCCCATGATGATGTCACCCTTGTGTTGTATGGAGCAAATGCTGGAATGTCTCCTGTAGAGGAGATGATGGAGCTCCTTGCAGGAGCTGTGGATGCTACAGCTGGAGATGGTGTTTCTGGTGGCCTGTGCATTTCCCTGAGGGTCTGAGACCTCTGGATTGCCCCCCACAGTGTTGCCCCCCCCAAAGATATTGTTGGGGCTCACAGTGTCAGCTGCAGGTGCATGGCCCTGACATCCCACAGATTTTCTCCCAGAGCTGGAGTTTTCTCCACCATTTTCTCCCTCATGGGTCGCTACCTGGTGTATTCCCTAATTCCCATTCTCTTGTAAGATTATTTTTCAGGTGACTCACTAAGCAGCATCCAATTCTGACATCATTGTAACTTCTTTATCCAGGTCATCATCCTGGTGCAGATCTTTGTGGGATTGTGTTATTATTTTCAAGCCCTTCCTTTCATTGACTGAGTTAAGATCAGGTGGAAGAGTTCCCAAGAGAGCTGCATGAGACCAGTGTTCCTAACAGGTTGATGTGGTGTGTTGACCTTGGCCTCACTGGAGTCCCTCACCTGTCCAGGTGGAATGTGGGGAACTGGGATGTGATTTGTGTGCAATGCTGAAAGGGCTGATCCCAAGGGCATACATTAGCTGCAAAAACAGTGGAGTGGTGTGTCATCTCCCAGAGACCACCTGGGTGGTTGCTGATGATCTTTCCCTCCTCTTATGTCAGACAAATGACACAAGGCAGGGCTAGGAATCTGTGGCCGCCAACCACATTTTTCAAATGCCTAAGGGAAATCTGACTTGTTGGACAAGGACAGGGATTTCCTCTGGACCTTCCCTCTGCGGAATCCAGCAAGAGGTGTCGGGTACCTCCAGGCTGCTGTACGGTGAAGAGATAGAGATAAATAAAGGAGGCAAAGAGGAGCTGAGAGGTGGTGGTTGGAGAACGGCTCCAGCGGGGTAAAGGACCCAGCAGAGATGATTTCCCGACAGCCTGGCTGGGTAGAAGGGCTCAGGGTGAGGAGCTTCCCTCCGGGAAGGCAAGGACGGGATACTTCGGGAAAAGCTGATTCCCCGCGGGTCAGCTCAGTGCTGTAGCTGCATGTGCGTACGTGGATTAGGGAGCTGACGCGGCTCCAAGCCCGTCATTTCCCGCTGGTATTTAACGCTGCGGGGCCCCTTCTGGTAGTCACTAAGGGGAGTGGGCGCCCGGGGCGCGCCAGGAGCGGAGCCGCCCGCAGGCTGGCCCTGCCCCGGCTCTTGAGGCCAGCGGAAGCGGGGCGGCGGGCGCTGTGGGACGGGAGCCCCCGGCAGGCTCGCCCTCCCCGGCTCTTGAGGCCAGCGGAAGCGGGGCGGCGGGCGCTGCGGGACGGGAGCCCCCGACAGGCTCGCCCTGCCCGGCTCGTTGGGGCCGGCGGAAGCGGGGCGGCGGGCGCTGCGGGACGGCAGCCCCCGGCAGGCTCGCCCTGCCCCGGCTCTTGAGGCCGGCGGAAGCGGGGCGGCGGGCGCTGTGGGACGGGAGCCGCCGCCACATGCTCGCGCGCACTTCCCCGATCGTGCCGTTGGGGCGGGAGCAGCGGCCGGAACGGCCAATCAGGGGCGGGGGCGGGGACTCCGGGTGGGCCGGTGAGAAAAGCGAGCCTGGCAGCCACGGGCGCAGCGGCCAATGGGCGCGCGCCCTGGAGGAAAGGCAGGCGGCTCCGCCAATAGGCTTCGGTCGGGGGGCGGGGGCGGGTTGGGGAAAGGCCAATGGGGTCGCTCTCCGTTTAACCGGCGGGCCGGGTGGCGAATTGCGGCGCGCGCGGGCGGGGCGCGCGGGGTGGCTAGCCGGTGCGCGCCGCCATTGTGGCCAGTTCGATCGGTATCGGGAGCGGAGAGCGGAGCTCAGCGAGCCCGGAGCAGGGAGCAGCCCCCCCACGGCCGGCCTCAGTCACCATCACACCGCGGGAGGCGGCGCAAACAGCAGTCACCACCACCGTCCGCACCGAACAGCCGCCGCCATGAGCAGCGAGGCCGAGACCCAGCCGCCCGCCGCCCCCGTCCCCGCGGCGGCTCCCGCCGCCCCCGCCGACTCCAAGCCAAACGGCGGGACCGGGAACGGGGGCAGCGGCCTGGCCTCGGCGGCGCCTCCCGCTGGCGGGGACAAGAAGGTCATCGGTGAGGGCCAGCCCGGGAGCGAGGGGTGGGGGGGGTCCCTGGGGTCCCGGGGTGGGAGGGAGGGAGGGAAGCCCCGATCCTTTGCCCCTCCCCCGCCGCGGCTGAGGGTGGCGCGCGCGCTCCCTTCCCCCGCGAGGGGCGGCGCGCGCCCCCCGCCCGCCCGGCCCCCGGCGCGTGTCCCCGCGGGC
>VZUI01071691.1:0-13523 GCA_013401135.1 Cettia cetti
TCGGTCCCCCAGCCCCGACAGCCCCGAGCCCCGAGAGCCCCGGCGCCCAGCAAAGGGAAGCGATGCTGATGCTGGACTGCAATTCAGAGGTGAGGTCTGGGAGGGTCTGTCTGTGGAGCCTTTTGTCTTACCGGGAGCCCAGGTGCGGAAGTGAATGAGGTGTAGTTTGCCTGGAGCTGCTGCTATTAATGTTGGGGCACTGCTGCTGTCGATAGGTATTTCTGGTTAAGAGATTAAAAGCCAAGAAGTCTTTCTTGCACTGCTCTTAAAAAAAAAAAAAAAGAAAAAAGAAAAAAAAAAAAGGCAGTCTCAAGGAGCATGAAGGTCCAATGATTTGCAAGGGGAATGTTTTTTGCTGTGATGCCGTGTTCTGAGACCTGCCTTGGCTTACACTGGCAGTAACATTTCTTTTATTCTTTTGATATCTCATTTCAGTCTGGCAGTTTCAGCAACCTGTTTGAGACAGGAACCGGTGTGAACGCACCTGCAGATGCCTCTGGTCAGTCTCCAGCTCATTTGGCTGCTTGTGGTGGTGAAGCTTTTTTTCTACTTTGGCAACTGCAGACAGGAGCAAATTTGAACCAACAGGTAAAAACCACATTCGTTCCACTTCTAATGTGGCATATCAGTAAATCCACTTAATATTATTTACACACTTTTTATCTAACATACTTTTTTTTATACTCAGTTGTACTGCATGAGATATCTGGGGTTGCTTATTCCAGAGTAACTTCTAGCATGAACCAGAAATCCTGTCTATATTGCATTAGCAACTTCACTTGCAATGTATAATTTAATTTTCACACTTCTGGTGCTGCATGCAGATGTCCAAACAACTTAATTCTTTTACACTACTGAATATTTTTCCTCTGAAAGTTTGTCCCTACTTCCAGTAAATGTAAGGATTCTTACTCGAGTTGCTTATACCTCTTGAGCTGGTAGCAAGCGATTGGTCAGAGCAATCCCCGAATGGAGCTAAGAGATGCTGTTATTCCATGTAGAGAGTAATCTGTGTAAGTCACCTTTTAGAAGGCAAAGATAAAACAATGAGTACTGCAGGAGACAGCACTTCTACTTTGTGATGAATACATTACACATTTAAGGTAGTTACCAAGTACACTTTAATAGCTATATTCCTTTAATCTCTCTGCTCACAACAGACTGGTATACATAAACAGTCATTTTGGAGAACAAGACAGCTTTATCCTACTCCTCTTCTTGCAAATGACTGTTATATATAAATTGTGTTTTTAGGATTGCCTTGGAGAAGCCCCGATACATAAAGCAGCAAAAGTTGGGAGTTTGGAATGTCTTGCTCTCCTTGTTGCTGGTGATGCTAAAATTGAGTAAGTTGAGTGACATTTAGTAACTTTAGTAAGAGCACCAAAAGATGTGCATTTTACAGAGTACATTTAACTTGCTCAGAACACGCGTGCCAAGGCTGCAAATATAGCCTGACTATAGACATAGGAGTACTAAAAACTGACATAAACACCAAAGGACCACATGCTCACATGCTGTTGTTTAGCTATATACCTCTGTGATGACTGCTGAGAGACTATTCCTGATCTTACTCTCACTCTCTTCTTGCCTTTCTGATATGCTAAGCCAGTTAATAGTCTGATGACAAATTTATTTTAAAATAATTATTCTTTTTTGTATTTAATACCAGCCCCCTGTATGAGCCCTATGCTATCCTGGACAAACCTCGGTACAGATTCTCAATACTTATACAACTGCGTAAATTACCACTTATTCAGTGCTTGCTCATTTTTCCAGTTTAATTGGTTATTGTTAATTCCGTATTTCAGCTTGTGCAACAACAGTGGACAGACAGCAGCAGACCTTGCACTGGATTACGGCTTTCTGGAATGTGCCAAGTTCCTCAGGACAATTCAGCACACTCAGACAATGAAACTGGGAGGACAGCCTGGATACTCGCTAAGTGACACACGTGGCTTGCGGAGAGAGGGTCCAGCTGCACAGAAACAAGAAAGCGAAACCAGCAGATCCATAAACAGGAAGAGGAGAAGATCAGATGGTGTGTAATACTGTTGGTTTAATACATTTCAGACTATTTTAAGAAATGTTTTTAGCATCTAAGCAAAACAAATGTGTGTTAGACACAGAGTAGTTAGATTTAGAAGCCTCCTAGTAAGGATGAACTTGCATAGGTACTGAAGGTTAGGGTCTTCTTGAAAATGGACAGTACATGTGGAATGCCACTTAAGAGGCTACCTTAACACAGAAGAAATAAAAATCATTGGTACTCTTACTGATGTACTGATGAAGTAGCTACAGACTTATTTTGTTTGTTTCTATGCCAGATCTTGTCTCATAGCTGCCAGAAGAAACAGCTTGTAATCCCAACATGAATTAAGAAGAATCCAAAGTCTGAAGAACCGTGACTGGATGATACACTGAGCAATCATATGTGTGTGCTGGGACATTGTCTCCTTCTGAGAAGGAGGAAAGCTTGTTTATTGTTACTTCTTACAGAAGAATGTTGTGAGGTTTTTCCCCCCTCCCCCTTAGAATACTTGTATTCATTCAGCTATAAATAAATGAACATGGAAAAATTGATTCTCTTGCTTTTTTTTCCTGTGAAAATATGAGAGCAAAATTAATAAAATTCAGTAAATATAGCCATTCTTTTCCCACTCCTAAAATGCATCATCGAGAATACCAGCAACAAACAAGGCCTTTAAACAGACTCATAATAGACAAGACAGCTGGCTAAGTGGAACTTGAAAGGCAGAGGACAGTTTATCTTTTTGTCATGAAAGAATTCCATAAAACAAAAGAATTTGGCATTTAATCTATAAAGATTATAGCAGAAGAGAAAATACTATATAAACCTAGAGCTATGCTACAGAAAAGTACAGAGTATTTGTTGCCTAATAAATGCATTTGTAAGGAATACAGTTCAAAGCAGGTAACTTATTTCTAGAGGTTTCATTAAAAAAAATAATTTCTTAATTTATTTCTTAATTTATATTTTGTGTCTTTCTTAAGTTATTCAAACAACATTTTTATTTCAACTGAGTCTTGATTGACTTGAAGCATTATTTTGATAAATAACAGGACAGTTTTATCTAGATCAGCTACTATTCTGTCTCAGTGTGTTCAGCATAAGAATGAACTTAAATAGCTTTTGGTCGTTGAGGTAGGCATAGATTATAGTAGGCGTCCTTGCTCCAAAACTCCGGGCCCTTCCATCCACACCAGCCCTGTCCAAGGAAAAGCAAGACAGCTTTTAAATCTCTTTCCAATTCTGTTTTTCCTGTCTACTACTATTGAGTCTATTCTTATTTTACTGATCATACTTATCTAAACTGTATGCATTGTTTTCAAATGTCTATAGAATGCAATGACAATTTTCAGGAAGTTCTCTACATGCCTGGAAACACATTAATGGAAAACATATTACAAAGACTCCCCCTCTTCCCTCCCCAGCTTAGTCCTGAGAAAGTATCATCTCCTCCTCCCCATCCCCACCTCCCCACTACCTTCTGCTGCTCCTGAGAGGCTAATGTTATTCTGAAATGCCATCATTCTCAGAGTTTCTCTTTCTTACCCTGAATCCTTGCCTTCTTTGGTAACAGTTTGTATTTCAGCCCCAAACAGAGCTCCTAATACCAGAAACTGTGCTGTTCAATCTGATTCAGCAGAAGGAAAAAGTCTAACAAAAGCTTTTAAGTTTGCAGAGTACCACATAATTACTGGTGTTTTTGAAGAAAAGAGCTACACACAGTCCACCTTAGTTCCTCCCTAGACACTTTTGATGAGGAAAGTGGGTTCTGCATTTATTTTATCCTCCTGGACCACTGAACCATTCTTAATAGCTAGTAGCTGTTAACAGCCTTTGGTCCTACATGTTCTTTGGAAATTGTTTCTTCTGGTGTTCATTTCAAGCTTTGATCATTAGAGGCCAGCAAAATGTTTCTTAAATAGCTCTTTTTTTGTCTCTTGTTGTTGGGGATTTTTTGTGGTTTGTGTTTCTTTGTTTTGGTTTGGTTGGGGTTTTTTTGGTTTGTTTGTTTTTGTTGGGTGTACACAAGGGTATCGAAGATTAGAAATAAAAGTTCCTATTTGCGACTTAATATGAAAACCAGAAAAGACATTGATTACCTAGCACTTACAGGATGATTTAGCTGCTTCAAACGTTTACATTTCTGACACCATATTAACTGGCTTGTAACGTGCTGTGTCATCCCTTTTAGTGGCTTTAAATGTGGAAATGACATTACACACCCTTGAGCGCTTTGAAGATTTTCCACATTTTCAAAACAATTCGGTACCTACCCTCTGAACATTGTTCAAGGCCTGATCTGAGAATGGTTAGTGTTGGATTTTTAAAATAACTTTTAAAATTTAAAACAAATTCTCTGCTTCATTTAGAGCATTTTACAGCCTGAACGGAATTTTCTGTTTTATTCAAAATACAAAACACATTTATTGTATATACTCCTGGGTAAAAGGGGAGATGGCTGAATTAATATAAAATAAAGAGCATTGCTTTTTAGTATAACTTGATGTAGTTGCTGATCTGATATATCTCCAAAGACACTAAGTTTCAGAAACTGACAATACTTAGCATATTGTAGTATACAGATTAATTTGGGTCAGTGCTTCTTCTATAAGGAATTGAGAAGCCATAGAATGACCAATTTCTATTTGGCTGGACATTATTTAATGCCAGAATACAGGTATATACATAAATGTGTGAGTATATATGTGCATCAAGCCTCACCTTTTCCAAAATAACATGCAGATCTTCTCCTCCTGTGTAATGTGGGTCTAGAATCAAGTACTTTATGTGCCCTGTAGTCTCATTCCAAGCCACTCCTAATATCGTGTGAGCCAAAACACCTCCACCTAAAACAAGAGAAACACAGATTGCTGAATTTTTTTCATTGTGATTGACTTAATGTGCAAGGGTTAAATAAAAGTACATCAACACCTTCTATTAACAGATTAGCTTGTATCAAGATGATTTTGAAAGTGTCTGACATAAGATTCATTATGAAACAATGTATCTTTACGACATCTAGGAAAGGTTAGTTGTAGTAAGTAAAATAAGTAGACAGTGTATTTTCCAAATTTGTTCCAAGTCAGCGAGGCAGGTTAAACCCTCAACACTTCTACCAGATGAAGCCAAGAATATTTCAAACATCCCTTCTGCACTTTTTGTTTAGAGAAACCTAACTGTAGGACAGAAATCTGAAAAATTTCCTGGTTGTAAAAGGACTAAAATTAGAAGAAATCAGAATTCCTGGATGAGGTTTATCTGCTGCTTTCTACTAAGTTACATCAATGAATATTAGGGGCAGAATAGTAAATTCTGACTTCCCTTTCCCCAGCCTGCAAACAGGAAAATTGATGGGCATTTTGATGGGCACAGGTCAACTCTTGCATGTTTCTTTCAGATAACATGCAATACTTTATGTCCCCACAATATTGTAGTAATAACTCCACACAGCATGTAGGGATTGCAAAATCCCTGGAATAATACAAGCAAAAACAATCCCCAAACCCCAAATCCCAAAAAGCCCGTCTCCAGCCATCCAATGACAACAAAAATTAAACCAACCTACAAGAGAGCATTACAGGGAAGAAACAGATTTTTCCAAAAAGGACTCTACATTCTTGAAATTACAAAAAAAAAAAAAACAAACCCAAAAAACAACAACAACAACAAAAAAAGGCTGCTGAAAGGCCAAGAATATTTAATAGAATCATAGAATAGTTTGGGTTGTAAGGGACTTTAAACTATCACCTAGTTCCAACTGCCCCTGCCATGGGCAGGTCACCTCCCACTAGACCAGGTGCTCAAAGCCCCATCAAATGTGACCTTGAGCCTTGGGCCATCCCCCTGGCCTTGGGGCATCCACAGCTTCTATGGGCAGCCTGTTCTGGTGTCTCACCACCCTCACAGGGAAACATTTCTTCCTAATATCTAATCTAAACCATTACCATACCAAAGTCTGGACTTCTGGCACCTCTATTTTTGAGAAATCTACACTGTATTATGGAGTGACAAATACAGACTGCAAAATTGCTTAAAGTAATGTTATTAAACTTGAAAATAGTAATATCAATATTACTTATTTCCTAAAACACAGCATGGAAAAAGTAGGGCAATTACTGTCACAGTATTTTTACAAATGGCACTTCTCATCATACCAATATTGCAGATTATTAAAACGGGTCTGAATGCAAATTTGGATAATACCCTT
Source organism: Cettia cetti (assembly GCA_013401135.1). Taxonomy (NCBI): domain Eukaryota; kingdom Metazoa; phylum Chordata; class Aves; order Passeriformes; family Sylviidae; genus Cettia; species Cettia cetti. Next base: position 6,240 of record VZUI01071691.1, read on the forward strand.
CTGTTCCAAACCAGATAAACTTCCCCTCTTCTCTGAGGGGAAGTTTTGGGGAACTGTATGACCTTCTGCTCCTGTAGTGCTCAAGTTCTGACTTAATAGCAATTTATAAAAACACCCTTTAGATTGACTTTTGTTACCATGTTTAATACTGAGTTTGAAAGAAATATTGAGTAAGAAGATACCAACCAGACTAAACTGTATCTTTTTTGAGGCTACCTTGGGAAAACTGTAATTTTTAATTCACCTACAGTTTTGATTAACTCTTGTACAGTAAATTAAATGGGTTCTAATTGAAATGAAATTCAGCACAGGGAGGCCATGCACTTTCATTAGCATTCTTCAACACTCAAACACTTACCAATCATAATTGGAGTTCCCTCAGTCTTGAAATGATTAGCAAGCTCTCTTCCCTGCAATGCTAGTTCAGAACCCTGGCTAGGTAAGAAAAACAGTAACAGATTTGTCACTCTCACTAGGCTTACTTCTCTAATTATCCATTATACTCATTCACTGTTTAAATAACTGATTAGAAGAAAGTCACTTAGATTATTCCTGTGTAAACTTCTTGAGAAAATCTGAAAAATATTTTCTAATGCAAAGTCTAGGCAAGGAAATTAACAGAGACATTTTTAGTATCTTGTCTTTATATTTCTTTATATAGTGGTTAATCTTTTTAAAACCCAGGTAAAGTCTGTGTGCCTACTTCCCATGTAGACAGAACAGATTAAATGCAGACAGAATATAAAACTGGAAAACGGTGCATTTATTATAATGGATCCAGTACTGGTGTTACTGGTGCAGCTGTGAAGTCTTATTTCCAGAAAGAATTAGAGATGCTCACTGGAAATAAGCCTAAGACAAAAATGTTATCCACTGCGAGGGACCAGCTGAAAAAGCTGCATGATTGTTTCTTCTTCCTGGCATGGTAGTGATGTTGGTTTTTCACAACACTGAGAAAAACTGGTGCTCTCTTGTAGCAACACTATGAGCAATTCTACCCAATTCAGAAAGGATTGTATTCTATATTCTCACATGCAGGAACAAATATCTTCCTACTGGTAGGGCCTGTCATAGCTGCTATAAATAATAGGTGGATCATCTACAAGTACAAGCTCTGGAACAAAAAAAAGATTAAAATATTGAAGCCCTGAACTATTTTCCTAACATTAAGGATCCCCATCACCATGCTCTTATGCACATATCTACAGTGTGAATTTACTCTAAATAAACATTAACACATGAGAAGTATTTTGATTTGTATTTTCATACACACTGTTAGTGTATGTTCTAAATTTCATGATTGTATTTACTAAATGTTCAGGGTTTTATTAGTCTGCATAGTGCTGGCTTAGTGTTGCCTAAATGATAAAAAATACAGTAATTTTTCTTCTGATAAATGCTAAAGACTATTCTTTTAGTCCCAAATATCTTTGTTGTGAGGGGTCCTTCATTGTTTGTATGAGAGCATCAGACTGTCAGAATGGAAACAAATTCCTTGCTTTATTTCTCCTAAAAATGCACAAAGGGGAACAGTATCTTCCAGACTTCTCAACAATTTGCCCCAATTCTGAACTCACAAATTAGGTCTGTGGCTGCAGTAATAATATATTTGCCAGTATACATTCAGTTCTCTGTGGACATCAGAGGCTGTGCCTGCATCAAAAACTGCGGCACAAAGGAATAGGCTGAATTCCATATCAGTTTGCATATCATGAAGCAATTTATAGATTAAGCCCACCCAGTGGGAGCCACATTTCTTGTGAAGGCATTAGACCACAGCTTTATAAAACCAGGCAATTTGCATATTATTAAGCAATTTTTAGCAACTGGAAACTGGAATGTCAAACTCCCAGGAAATTTAACACCACTTTCATCTGTAAGCATTTAGCACAACTAAAGGTAGGAATAAAGGGTTAATGAGCAAGGAACCCTTAAAAGATATATCATCTCTTTAATTTTACCTCTTCTCCTATGTACTGTAATCATGATTTGCATTTTAAGGCATTCAGTATTTTTAGCTATTACCAAGCTACTAAACATAGTAGTGATTCTTACCTGACAAATAATATTTTGGATGTTATTCCAAAAAGTTGATTCAAAACAAGCTGTACCTCAATTGAACCAATCCACTGCCGTGACCCAACAAATGCTGCAGGTTTGTCTCCAGCATCAACCAGCGCCTTTGCAACATCATAATGAGGAAGAAACCCAAATATCAACAACATATAGTAGGGAATTCCACCACTTTTTGTGAACAAAGGTAGTTTATGTATATGGGCATCTGTTTTGAACCTAGCTGGTCAAAAGCAGACCAACAAATGTTGAATGCATTCACTGTGGCTCTGTTTTGGAAATGTCCCTTTGAGCAGTGATGCAGAACTGTGTCCATGAGCACTGATTACAACACAAGTCCACAGGCAGACTTCAGGCTGGGAGAGTGACCACTGAGCTCTTTAATAACAGAGTGCATCATTTGTACACTGCAGAAGCCACTTCACAGACTGAAAGGCTTGGATCTCTATTCAAGGCACTCAGGAAAGGATCCATAAAATCATGCTCTGAGGAAGAACCTATTGATCCATGTCAAAGGTTATGCTTTATTTTAAACTCTTCTTCATTCTGAGGCTTACATGTTACATTCAGCACTTGAGAGGGGCCTTTTCTGCTCAGGACACAAAGCCCAAAGGTCTTCTGCAGGCTACTGCCCTCTTTTAGATACTACTGCACAGACTTCAATAGCATTCAGGTGTGGATTGAGAAATGTTCAGGAAATGTGGTTTTACCTTTAGTGTTCACATCCCTGCCACGTATGATAAATGTTTTTTCATGGAATGAATTAAACTTTACTAAAAATGAATGTAACATGAAGAATTATATTTAGAAGACTGAAGGTAACCGCAGTATTCCTTGATAGACAGTATGGGTATTAGCTACAAGCCTACAGTTTTACATCAGTGCTGTTAACAGAAATGAACATATTCAGGCATGCATTTAAATTTGAAATAGAAAAAGTGAAGGAGAGTTCAAAAATCAGGAAAAGTGCACTACTGTCAAAGGCAAAGCTGCAGAAGTTGTCAGTAAATTCCTGTGTAGAATCTGGGAACTAATCCAGCTGTCACTGAATATGACAGTCAGTTTTAAAACTGATTTTAGCATGACACATTGGGTTCTTTGCTCTTTTCATTTGACAAAAACACTGAAAATGTCATATCACAGCTTCTAATAGAACATTAATCCAAGGAAACATTTAAAAGATTATTTTAATGTATATTATTTGTACAGATGTCACTCAACACTGACAATTCAGAACCACCAGTCCAATTTAAAGGACAGAAGATATCTTCTAAAATATATGAATTTGATATTTAGAAAATAATCTAAACCTTTCTAGACAAATATGCATAACATAATCTCCTTCGAAGCCGTACCTGTTGAATTTCCTTGTGTGTTGGTATAGGTCTATCCACGTAGCCTTGGTGCTTGAACCAAGAGCAGATTGTCTGCAAAGACCGATAGGCACAGCCCCAGCCACTGTCGTCCACGCGGTCCTGCAGATAGTGGTGGTAGCTGTATACACCTTGTACTGAGTGAACCTGCACAGGAGGGGACAACACACAGGCATCTCAACCTCAGCACACGGCACCGCTTGCAGAGAACTCGTATGACCTGTCACTTGCACTGTAAAGTTTTCAGTTGGGGACTGAAAATCTCGGTCATTATTCACACGTGATTACTCCACCTGGTTTTGTCTCATAAACTTCTCATCTTCTAAACTTTCTTGCCCTGGATCTAAGGAACTTTTTAGAATAAATGCTAAAAACATGGACATTATTGTCCCAAGAAAATCCAGTTTCCTTGGGACAAATACAGCCAATTAAAGCAATGCCATTTTGTGCAGAGGAGTCCTTTTGCTTAAAAGGTCAAGCCAATTATTTCACTTTCTCAACTGCACATTGACTATCTAAATTACTTCTTTCAAAAAAACACAAACCTACTCAATTAAAATAAAAAGGTGCTTTCTGCAAAATGTTTCAATCTAAACTTACCATACTAGACTCCATACCAGGTGAACTAAGATGTAAATGTGGATTTCTGAGATATCCATCTTTATATGGTTCATCTGGAAAATGATAAGCATTTGCTCTCTTGAAATATGGTCTGTCACAAGGCAGATTGTATAACCCATGCAATTCCTACATGCAAGTTCAAATAAAAATAAGAAACACAATTCAAATTTTGGATTAAAAGAAGGACCACATTGTAATCAGCAATGAAGATATAATTTTAACAGCATAGTTTAGCAAATTATTAAAACAGGCTTAATTAAACATTGAGCAGGTATGTTTACTACTAGACCTCACCTCTCCAGGGAAGCTCATGCAGGCTTACCTCCCCTCTAAAGGGCCCACTACTCTATGCAGTCCTGTTATGTAACAGCTGCTGCTGGGGCCCCACTGAAAATACCATGAGTAACAGATTTGTTATGAAAGCTTGATAAAACACCATCATAGAAAAAGATTACAGTTTTATCTACACAGTAATGTAGATACACACACCGAATTATAATCTTAACTGATATTGGAGCAAACAAATAACATGTACTGAGACAAAGATATTGAGCTTATGGTTCAAACAGATTCAGTCTATTTTAAAATCTCTTAAGCTCTGTTTGCCACACAGCAGCCACATTTAAAGAGATATATTGTCTTATTTCACAGAGCTTAAGAGTGAAAGGCATGATGGGATCATCTAGGATAATGTGTGTAACACAGGTAATACATTTTAGGCAGATGACCCCGCACTGATCCCAGCTGCAGGAGATGCAGTACCATTTCCCATCAGTGGGTTAGTGAACAGCAGACAGAGAGCAGGAAACACAGGCAGTGCCACTAGCGCCCGAGGCCTCTGCAAACACAAGGCTAGATTGGGTTTTATACACCCAGTAATGCTTCACACAGAAAAAGTCCCTATTGTTTCTATACCTCTAAGCTGCAGAATATTCTTTCCCTGCTCTCAGTACATAAAACTGTGTGACCTAGACTAGTACCAGTCTCAGTCTGAAAGGACTGCCACATCTCAACATTCTTCCACCTCATCCATATTGCCTTTTCCAGATGTGCTAACCCAAAGGCAAAAACAAGCCAAAAACTAGCTGAGCCTGGTCAGCTGTGAGCATCAAAAAAGCAGCCCCCTCCAAACAGACAAACACCCCACAACACCACAAAACCCCAAGAAAGAAACCAAAACAAATAATACCCCCAATAATAACCCTTACAGGACATGTTTTAAAACCTGAATATAGTAACACACCAAAAGTAAACTGATGTTCTACCACAGAAGAACAAAAAAAGGAGAAATTCAAAGAAAACTGTACTGGAAGTATAATTTAGAGAAAATATTTATCAACCAGATTTTATGTACTTTTAAAGTTTCTGTTGTTCCCTTACTAAAATGAGATCTGGTACATTCTATAAAAAAACTTCTAATAAATCAAATTTCCACATTCAGTATACTGCTTTGGTTATAATAAAAATAATTCTAAAAACCAGCAGTATCTGCTAGTATTTATTCTACACTGACTAAATGGAAATTTAGTCAGTAAATTACAGTATTTAAAATTACAGAAATTACAGTAATTAAAAAAAAAATCAGGTTCTGTTACATTTGTTGGCTTTACCTTTCTGTAACTTTCCAGCTGATCATCTGAAATACCCGTAGGATATGAGACAGTTACGAGGTGATTTTTTCCTGGTAACATGAAATGAAATTGTTCTGGTACCACAATTGATGTTCCTTTCACATATTTCATGATACATCTTTCCATGTCAGTTAATTGCCCATGAATTGCTTTCACTAGGAGATTTTGTACACTGCAAAGTACAAGGGAGAATATTTCCAAAGTAGAGCAGTGATTGTGAATCATTTTTTCTCACAGCTGTGAGTTATACAATACCCAAATGCATGTCTGACCTGGTCAGATGACTGCACTGCCTCAATGCTTCTGCTCCCACAGAGAAAGGCAGAGCCCAGCTGTGCCTTACTCAAAGCTTGCCTGCACACAGAAGCGAGTCCCTAGTGATTCAGTCCTCCCAAACGTGGTTACTCTCTCCCATATCAGAAACACAGTTGGTATGAGCATTTGCCAAAATAAAAATTAAGGATGTGACTGAATGGGTTTTTTCTGCATTTTATCAACCCCATTTAGTGTCATTCAGAGTCAAATCCTATGGAAAAAATGCAACCAAAATACATAGGCAGACTCAAATGTTTTCCTACCCAGCTGCAGCACCAAATGAAGGGCTGAGATTACAAACACTCATCAGATACACCCCATCTCTCTTTTATACATCTCACATACAAAAATTTCTAGAACATTTTCTTGACTTTCTCAATTCCTTCCTAAGCAATGGTTATGAGTTATCAAACCTGTCAGACATTGATAAACTGAATTTTTTATAGACAGCAAAAGGATGTCTCAAGATTATTGAAGTTAACAGCTGTCTACATGAGCTTTTATGATTCACACAATTAAAATTGCATCACAAAAATACTATATACTACTTTCCATTAAACTGATGAATGATATAGTTTTACTTCATTATTTCAAGAAAAAGCAGAAATTAAGCTGAAAATTTGAAGTTCAGGATAACACTTACTTTCCCCATGGTTCTTCTGGAGAAACAGATACAACAACATCAACTGGTAATGTCATATTTATGTAGTGGTGTTCCTTCTTTTCCCTTTCAATGACTGGAGCCAAAGCAGCTAAAGAAGATGTCATTTCCAACATGAGGTCTACATTGATTATCTGCTGCTGCAGAGAATAAAGACACCAATATTACTCCTCCAACTATACATGAACCAAGAAGGCAAAAGCAAGATTGCAGGTATTTGGTATCAAACTCAGCAATGAAATACTTGGGTTAAAAAAAAGCTGGTAACGTTAAAGATAAACTTCTATGTGCTGATCTACCGTAGGTGTATTTCTGCACTCATGTTGAGTCTCAATCACTTTAAAAGCAGTGTTTAAAGTCTTGTCAATGCCTATTTGTGTACAGAAAAGCCTAGAGAGGGCAAGTCTAAAAATATTTAAATGATAATTTGTCTTACATATTAGGAACATACCGTATCCTGCAACTTTTTATCCTTTTTTTTGCCAAGCTTTCGTTTGGTCTCATCATCTTGATCAAATCTGAATTATCAACAGAGAAAGGAATTCTATAATATGAAATTAATCTGTTAAACCCCCCACCCCCCCGAATTTTTAAATGTACATACTGTATA
>VZUI01071704.1:0-30527 GCA_013401135.1 Cettia cetti
TCTATTCTATTCTATTCTATTCTATTCTATTCTATTCTATTCTATTCTATTCTATTCTATTCTATTCTATTCTATTCATATTTGCCTAAAATTTAAGCAAGTATTCTAAGCTCATCACCTTCATCTAAGCTAAGGTTTAGTTTGAAGGCTGGTAGAGGGAATCAACCTCTGGATATTGTGTCTCTTCATTGGCTTATAGGTTTGGGGAACATCTATAGCTAGCCTTAGACTAGATGGTAGATGTTAAGGGAGGAGAATGTAATCATCAGTGAGCAGGTTGGCCAAAGATTCTGAATTCCTATGTAATAATAATGCCTATTATAATTTCTAATTTAGGATCATGCTATCATATATGGCAATTCAGCTTCCATAAGCGTGTTTATTGCCAAATGTCTTATTATTGTCTTGAGCCTTTCTTCAGTTTTTGTCTGTTTTTACTTCTCTAATCTATCCAAATCTTTCTGCTCTGTCTCTCTTGGCTCTCTCTCTTTCTCTCTCTCTCTTATGATCTTACGGAAGCTGAATGATTCCTCATAAAAAGAACTGCCTTGCACAGTATTTACCATTACTTTATAACCTTTGCCAGCTTCATATTTCAGTCTCAACAGGTAATTAGATCCAAGTGGCTCAGAAAACTTTAACATTTATATATAAGCTACTTTTCCTGACTGGAGAAATTCAGAAACTATTATGTGTAGTTCCCTTCTCTGTTTTAACATGAAAATACAGAAAATGTTCAAGAACTTTGAAAGAGGAAGTTCAACTGTGCCTATGTTCAGCCGGTCCACAGAAATCAAACCTGTGGAGTTATGCCAGCTCAGACATCTGTCTCTGATTACAATTTTAAAAAAAGGGGTTGAATATAATTTTTAATATAAACCATTTGTAGTTTCTTCCTGTTGAACTCTTGTGTTTATGCAATATGCAACTTAGAATCATTATGGAAGTTCTAGTTATTGACCCGTAACTAATGTATAATAAGTTTAATTATCTATGTGTCTCTCCAGTGAACTTGTAATTTCATAGAAAATTGTGAGAAAAATTAAGGGGTTTGAAAGGGTCACCTTTTGGATTGGGTACATCTGCTATTTAAGGGGATTGTTATTATTTGGGGTTTTTTGCCTGGGGTTTTCTTGCCTGGAGTTTTCTTTTCATTTCACAGCAATTTGTGATTTGAATGTGTGCTCTTAGACCCCAACAGAGTGGCTTTGACAGTGTCATTTTCTCTATTCTGATCTTTCTGATCTTTTTCTGCTTTGTATTCCTCCCTAACAATTTCAGACAATCTACCCAGAAAGGTGTGTGAGGAACATGAGAAATACTGGCAATTTATGTTAGACAGAAGAATCATTCCGGCTTATCTCTCATTAAGCTTTGATCCTGCAAATCAAATGCATGGGCTGCACATGACATCTGCCCAGTCATAACTCATTACAGGATCAGAATGAAAATACAGACTGAGAAAGACTGGCTGAGACCTGTCAGTCAGTAAAAGAACTCAAGCATTTTTCACAGCAAGCAGATGAAATATATTCTGCTTGATAAAATCAGAGCGCTGTCCATTCATTTAGGCATTTAATAGGATGGAAAATGAGGCCCATGTAATTTTTTATTACAGGCCTACCTAGAATAAAAACTCTATAATTACCTACTCTGGAAAATAAAGTGCATTGTAAGGAGAAATAATTTCATTATTTTGAGACATTCTGTGATTGTCTCTATATTAAAACACAAACCATTATGTATTATAAATGTCAAATTCCACAAGACACCAGTTTACTAAATGCAGAACTTAGATTTGTTGAAGTTAATTAAATCTAAGAAATCTAAAAATGCTCATGGAAGATAGCCTAAGGTCTGACGTCTTTCTCAGAAAATGCACAAAAAAAATATTTCATTGCCTTGCTGGATGTATTTTCAACTTATATTTATTTTTATAACATATGATAAAGAATGCTCATCTTTCAAGTACCATTACAGAAAGGGGAAAACCATTAATTTTCACTTATGTCGTGCATTGCATAATGTCTAGAAATTAAGCCACGTTCCAAAATATCTTGATTTTAGTGCAACATAAAACAAAAAATGTAGATTGGAAGGTTCTAGATAGTTGAAAGCAAGTGAATTAGTAAGAGATGATAGCAGAGATTTCAACATGTCAGGTACAACCTGTCACATCAGGGAATAAATATCCAATGTCTTAGGCTTTTCCCACTCAAGTCTGTCTTCAAATCAGATGTCAAAGTGTTTTTATGGTGCTATTCTGCCTGCTAAAGGGTTTATTGCCATGAGCAGGTCAAGATTCTATCATTCCTATTTTTAGTGACCACACTTACAGACCAGTTTATTTTCATATCTAAAAAAACAAGATGAAAAGTCCACCAGAAATTAATAGCTTGTTTTCAGTGACAGTGCCTGAGCAATAAAATCTGGTTCATTGTTAACAGGCCTAGAAATTTACAGAATAAGGAGGAAGATTTTTTGAAAGATTCTTAAGGAGAACATGGTACTAAGAAAGGGCTTAAGCTTGGTTTGGTGAGATTCTTATTCAACAAATAAGTGTGAAATACAGGACTGCTGATCAGGGCATGATGATACTGAAAAACTGTGCATGAGAAGAAAACAATAATGGGTTGTATTCTAGCAAATCTTGGGTGAAGAGTAATGAGGCAGAAGTTATAGTTGCAGGAAAAAAAAAAGAAAGAAAAAAGTAAAAAATAAAATGGATTTGCTGAAAATAGAAGATACAGAGAGGAAGAAATTAATAGTAGCTCCTTATTAAATGAAAATGAGAAATAAAGATTATTAAAAGCTACACACTATGGATGACACTTCAGATAGTATCGATATCAATGGCAATGTTAATTACAAAGTGAATTAATAACTGAATGAATTATTAATTTATTAAATTAGAAGTCAACAAATAATACAGTCATTTTTTAGGACACAAAAAAATTAATTAAACAAGAAGATATGTAAAGTGTTTGGAATTCACCAAACTGTTCTCAGGGTTGTCCATGCCATAGTGCTTAGAATTGAAGCATGAACACTCAAACTGTATCTTCACAGCCAAGTGACTTTCTTTCCCTGAACTTTGCCCCTTCTGGCTTTAGGTATGAAAGGCCTTCAGGGCCAGATCAGTCTATTATTTACAGAGTTTTGAAGCAGAAAAGGGTTTTATGTGTGAGACTGTAAAGGTCAATGGTAGGTAGAGTGGTTGTGTAATGTCTCTTTTTTAAACACTATTAAGGAGACATAATCACTTCATTGCTGCATAATATTAATGAATGTCTGTGGGGTAAAAAATTACTGAAAAATCCTCTTTGTCCAGGTAGCCAAACATAAATAGTGTGGGAAAAAATGATCAAAGTAGAAATGGAGCAGTGTGCTCTTCATCTAAAACACATCTAGCTAGGTCCTGGTTTGAATTAGCAAGATGAAAACCAGCTGCCCAAGGCAAGTGATTCTTCTCCTCCTCTCAGATCTGTGGCACCACATCTGGAGGGTTGTGTCCACCTTGGGGCACCCCACTACAAGAGAGACTTTGACACTGCCGACGAGTTCAGTGAGGAAGATTAGGTGACAGACTCATGTGGCATACGGTGAGACACTGAAAGATTTGGACCTCCTTAGCCCTGAGGAGAGGCAGAAGAGACCATTCTCATGGGAGAATGAAGTAAAGATGAAGGCAGACTCTTAAAGATATGTACAACAAGCTGAGAGGCAACAGATTCATCTTTCAGTATGGGAAACTCCATCAGAAAACTACTCTATCATGGAAGTCCAAAATAAGAATAGGCCAACCTTGGAGATAAACAAAACTCAACTGGACAAGGCCATGAACAAGATACAAAAAAAATTGGAACAAAATACAAAGAATTGGGAACTGTCCTGAGTGGGGATTTGGACAGGAAAACTGGAGACCAGCTCTGATCTAAATTACACCTATGCAATGTTTCTGTGCGACTGAAATTTGGGCTTGCACCTTTCAAGCTGAATTAATAATGGAACTAGATAGAATGCATTAAATACTAAACCAATCTTTTGCTAACACTAGGAATTTAGAACTGAGAGAATAAAAATTGTAGCAACTTTCATTTAAGAATCACATAATGGGATGAGAACCTGAGCAATTCAAGAAAATATGTGGGAAGGTATTGAAAAACATGTAAACGTCATTACTTTGAAAATAGGTTGAAGAAAAATTATTCATATAAAACAGACAACTTGGACTTATTCAAAACTTTGTGAGTAAGTCAGGGTTTTTTTTCCTTGCACCAAAATAACAGCACAGTAGAAAAAGGGAAAATATGTCTAGTTAATAAATTTAGAATTTTGATGACTGCTGTGACTGATAATCTCATCAGAAAACTAAGAAATTTGAATTAGATGTAGTAGGTGTACATCTGAAAACTACAGTCAAAGGAAGCTTTTTAATTATTCATCACCAAACTGTGAATTAACTGAACATGGCATCCCATAGAGGTCTGCCTTTGTCCCATTAGCATTTTCATTAATGATTTGCGTGATGAAAGAGAAGGAGGGTTGTTAATTCTGTAGGGGCAGAGTGCAAGGAATCCAGAAAATATGATCAAAATTATCTTAATAAGCTGAAGTGTTGGTTTGAACTCAGACAGACAAAACTCAGTAAAGGCAAATGTAAGTACAGCTAACTGATATGTCAGTCACAGTTGAAGGGTGCACAAAAGAAAAAAAAAAAAGAGGGAGATGAGATAAATGGCTATGCAGCAGTATAGCATGTTCAGGGGATTCTGTTGGATCACAAATGAAATGTAGTAGCATGATGCATTTCCCTTCTAAAAGTAGAGCTTTCACTCTGGAAAGTTTTTATTGTCTATTTAGCATTTTTTTGGCCTTGGTTGAAGAAACAAGTTTACAGAACTAGTGTTACAAATGATAATAGTGAGCTGGAAGAAATCCACAGGAAATAAGAAAGTGCTAAAATATTAGAAAGTATGACCTGCCTGCCTGCAAAGAAAGATTAAAGCTGCTGGTTTCCTTTAGTCTTAAAAACGAGACAGTTGAGTGTAGATATGAGAAGCAGTAGAGCATGTAAAATGTCAGTGGAAAGAGGATGATAATAATTTTTCCTCTACTGACAAAGCTGAAAAAACAATGTTAGTTGTTAATCTAACCTGCAGAAAATGTACGTTGGATATTGAGCAAAAATGTCAAAACGCTGCACTGCTGAAATTCAGAGACAAACTTTGTAAGAATTTTATGAATTTTCTTTCCCTTTTGTATTTAAAAAAGAACTAGATCTCTCGGAATTTAACTATGAAAACTTGATCCTACCTCCATATGGAGGCTAAAGTAGACTGGCAGTAGTGCCCCTAAAGCCTGAGACCTGGATAGGGCTTGTGACTTCAGTAGATACAGTCCACATATTGAACATTGATAGATGGTGCTTGAACAGAGCCCACCAAGTGATCACAGGAGTTTCATTTGGTTGTTGACAAAGAAAAACTTTCTTCACTCCACCAAGGTTTCTTAATTGTCCTATTCGTAGCAATTTCTAAATTATGTGACAAAAAGTATAAAAAAAGGCCTTTTTTTTTTTCCTTAATATTCCAATGAATTTAGACCTCTGTTTTGTGAGTCAAAAGGGAAGCACAGAAATTGTTTAGGAGGGAACAACAAATATTACATGGTTAGAAAATGAATCAAGAATATTTTTGATAGGAAGAAATTAGACCAGTAGGCAAAGTGACTGAAAATTAGCCCAGCAATTATTCTGATCAGTAGACAAGCCATTGAAGAATGGATTAATTACCCTAACAGAAAATTAATTAAGTTATGCAATGAGTCAGAGAGGAGTAACTTCTGAATTAATTGAGTATTCAGTCCTGTGATTTGTGTAACAGAGAGCAAGGGTGATATGCTGAGAACACAATATATAGTTGCCAATGTAGAAAGTTAAGATATCAGATTATGAAAGGAAAAGAGATTTATTTCTAGCAACACAAACCATTGAAGCCACAGAGATGATGAAAATCTGGGAAGAACTGATTTTTTATCATACTGTCAAATTTAAAAAAAAAAAAAAAAGTGAAACACGAATCCTCCAATATTTGGGGAAGCTAAAATACGTTGCCATTATTAAATTTCTGTTATTACACCACATGAAAATATTTAGTCAGAATTTTAAAAGCTATGACATTTTGAGTCAAAAAAGTGTTGTTTTCTTCACTAAAAAAGATACTTACAAATGGAAAGCCAAGAGGAACTAATGACTGTGCAGCGCTTATAGCACTCTCTTGAGGTATCAAATCTTCTCTATTGTTCAGGGTTTGCTGTTTTTTTTGTTGTGGGGAGGAGGGAGGCAGATTTGTTTAGTTAGTTTTGTTTTGCTTTCTTGGTTTTTTGTTTGCTTTTTCCCCAAAAACAAGATTTAGGAAATAAAGACTTTAAATTCCAGAATAACGCTCCAGCTTCAGAATCCAGAATATTTATGCAGGATGTCTGTCAGTCAGACCTTCAGAATCTATTCTAGTTTCTGTAAATTATAGAAGTGTTCCTTGTGGTCAGAGGAATAATGGAAAAACATTTCTGTAGCCTGAAGCTTAGAGTACTCTCTATTCATGTAGAAGGCCTGGTCCTAATTCGTCATTGAAAATATTCTGCTTTTTGAATGTAGAGGAGATATTTCACCAATTTGGCAGTTCTTCCTCTTTTGGGATATCATTTACAATGTATGACCATCCAGATAGTCGGTAGAAATCTTCAGAGAACAATCCAGATGCAAGGAAGGCACTTAGATCTGCCTGCAGCTTCTAGCTGCTTCTCTTGCAGGCATAGACTTGCCTTCTCTGAACTGAGTCTGAAGGCATCACACACAGCTGAGGCACCTTTCAGCTGCCCAGAGCCCTGCCCCGCTGCAGCCCAGCCTGGGAAAACGGCACAGCTTCCAGAGACAGGAGCCAGGGAAGCTGACTAACAGCAAGAAAAGGAAGGCAGCCTAGAAACAACACAATTATTGGAGTGCCACAAAAGCCTACATCCAGTCTAGGGCTAGGTGATGAAATCAGACAGCTGTGTTCACTTTGTGATGAAATTGGAGAGCTGTGTTCAGTTCAGACAGCTGGTTTTCAGCTTTTACAAACACTTGCATTCAGTTGAGAGGGCCTTAAAACAGCAAGGAGACCAAGCATGTTGCAGACTGTCTACTGTGACAATTTGGAAGTCCTCTGGGGCATTTTGCAGTCTTCACATTAGAAGTATTTTATTTATTTGACTTCTACACAGTATTGTACTATTTAAATTTAAAACTGATAAGAAGTGACCAGAACTAATAGGAGAATATTATTGGTTTTAGATAGGACCATTTAAAGTGTTTGCATTGAATTTTTCTTTTTCCATTTAATGTATATTTTTTTCCAATAAGCATCTGTGATTCACTTGTTACTCAGATCGGAACAGGTCTGGGACTTCAGTCAAATTTCACCCCAAATTTAGCAACTCCTCTGGGACTCAGATGATGCTCCTCTACCTCTACTGCTTTTCTGGAGTTCATGCTGAAAATTCACAAGGCACTCAGTAGTAACTTTGTTCATAGGCTGAATTTTACCAAACCTAAAATTAATTTGAATTTTTAATATTTGAAAAAATTCACATTGCATGGGATAAATAATATTCTTACATTGTTTAAAGCTTTCAGGTATGCATCTTAAAGATGTAACTTGAAGATTTTGCAAATCTGCAGTTTCAAATTTAGAATTTTAATGAAGTTCACATAAAAAGAATTCATTCAAATATTAAGCTTTGATTCTAAATTTTTTTATTCGGTTCAACTGTTACATCATCTGTAAGAACTCCTGGCATGTGCAAGGAGCCTAACTGATTCAATACCATATGGAAAATGTTCTACTCTTCTGTAGGGATACTTCATCAGACGTGTGATAAAAGGCACCAGTGGTAGATATATGCTCTCCCCATAATAGAAAAGTATGAAGAAAAGGCACTCAGTTGTTACCATGGTGGCCACAGAGCAGCATCTGTTTAGATCCAGGCTGTATCAATCCTTATTTTCTGTTCAGTTATGGCTTTGAACTGTTCCAAAACTTCAACAGACCAGACAGTGATGGAACTGACACTTCTCATGAAAAGATGAATCAACAAGATGTTTTCTGCTAGCTGTTGCCAATGATGCCAACACTAAACCCTGGTTAGCAAATTCTTTGCTAATCTGAATTGCTGCCTCTGCCCTAAAAAATGAAAACTTTCACTTTTGCTGTTCTAGAAAGTTATTTTTGCAGCTTCTACTTGCTGGCTTTCAGTGTTGTCTGAAAGTTGACAAACATTTCCAATATTCCACAATAGTTCCTTGTGAGTGATTTGACAGCTACATTCTTATTCCTACTTCAGAGGCCCTGTTGCTATTGTGATTTTTTTTATTTTCTACTCTCATTTTTCTCAGCATGTTTTATGTAATTGTTTCAATTTTTTCTCTGATTATGGAATTTGATTATACAGACACAACACAGAGATAACAACTGTAAATGTTCATTCATATTTTTCTGTGATTACTTGCTACACAAATACATTGGTACCCAGATCATCTTGTATGAATTATTCATGCCAGCCTCTGATGTGCTTTATTTAGGAGCACACATGTAAACAAAAGCAGAGGAAAACAGTGGAAGGAGATAAAAAGATACTCCTCCCTTTCTTTCAACTTCTGATTTTTCCCAGGTGTTTTTCAGTGGCTGCTTTCCAATTCCAAACTGCTGCACCTCAGTTTTAGCCCCTTGAGGCAGGAACCACACAAATCTCCATGCAGTGGTCACAAAAAAGCACATGCCTTGGTGCTTCAGACCTCTGTAGACTCAAAACTTTCTTATATTTGGTGCAAGAATTTGCTTTAATTTGGGGACAGTTTTCCTCTCCTGGTAGATCAGCAAAATTAAACTGAGAAAATTTACTTTATAATATGTGTACATATATATATATATATATATATATAATTTGAAAAAAAAAATTACTGTGGCCTACCTAATCAGGACTACAATGAACAGATCTTTTAAACATATATATAACAAAACACCATGCTATTGACAAAATTCTGTAATTCAAATGTGATTCATTTTAATAGTCTTGAAATTTCAAATGCAGTTTTAACACAAATCTTACATATTTTTTGTGTAGTATTATTTCTGAAATAAAGCCTGCCAAGTGGTTTTAAAAGATCATAGAACTGATGAAAAACTAAACACATTTAGATCTCCAGCAGTATACATCAGTTGTTCATGGCTTTGTTTTCTTCATGTAGAACTACACAAGCAAAATTATGTATTTTAGAGACTTTTAAATTTCAGTGTTATTACCTTTTCACCTGTGTTCAATTACTCCAGTTTTTCGAGTGTGTACAATATTGGTCAAGAACACTTAAATCATTCAGCTGTCTGACAAACTTTGGAAAAAGTTCTTGCACTAAAAATTTTCCTCCAAACTTTTTTGTGTGTGTCCTTGCATTTAAAATCCACTAGTATAAATACTTGCATAGGTGTGTAGCACATCAAATACAGCACACACATATTTAGTTGTAGAATTCCTACAGCCACTGAAAATAATTGAAATACTCCTACTTGTTTCAGCAAGTTTATGCTCACAGTAATTATTATAATATTTATCTTCTGCTGAATTAAGCTACAAAGAAACAACCAGAGCTGTTGCTCTTAATACAAATGGTCAATTGCAATTTAATATATGCCATATTTATAATTTAGAAATAGAATTACACTTGTTAAAATTGCTATTACAGGCATGCCATAAGGATTTTTTGTATGTTTAAATATTAAAGTTTATGTATGTTTAATACACACTGAAAAAATTGCTATCCTCTGTTGTTAGCATATTTATTATGTTTCAGCCTCAGCAAATTCTCTCAAATTTCATCAGAATGAGAAAAAATCCACCAATTCTTATGAGGATATCAAGATATAGTCTTTCACCAGTCCTACCTCTCACAAAAAAACAAGCAATAATAAAAATTTCTGTTTGTGTTTTCTGGTACTTATGACTTTGCCTCATCAGTGACAACTCAGACGGGATCTTGGAAAGGTGTGACTTCAAGGTGGTACCACGGTGTTGCCCTGCACTACGTGGGCAGCCACATGAAAGCTGGTGAGCTTTACTTGCTCAGAGAAAAACTGCTGCCAGATTAGAAAACTTCAGCCCACACAGCTGAACACTTCCAGTTTGTCAGATAAAGCGAAAGCACCATGCACACACAAAGTAACACAAGACCAACTCTACTGAATGGAAAATACCTGTGTCAAACCCGTGCTGAGTGTCACAAAGGTAGTTGTGTCTGTCAGCTTGCATGAAGCCTGAATTTGGAGTATCACAAATACTTATATTAAAAGAATAAGTTTTTATATCCTCCCAATACTTTGCTGCCTTTCCTATAATATTGCCCTATTCCTGATAAGTAGGGTTTGTAATTAAAACACAACCTATGAAGTTAGTATTTTTAAGCATCTTTTAACAAATAACAGTTGAAATGTTTCTTATTTCTTTTGGCAGATAAATAAAAACACCATAAATATTGAGAAATAGGGTTAGTGTGCCTGTCACAAATAATAAGAATTCATCTACCCCTATGATTAATATTTAATATGAGCAATTTTGACTACTGATTAGCTCCATTAATAATTAATGCCATGTTATTGTGGATGATTAAGGCTATTTCTTTTGATGGTATTCTCAAATCCCTTCTAACATCTCAGAATTATTTCTTTATGATATCCATTGATGCATTAGTTCCAGCAATCCTGTTACAGAAAGCTTTGTAATTACAATCCAACCAACCTTGCAATATCAACAAATAGAAATTGTATTCCAGCTGCTGCATAAGAAACAGTTGCACAAGAATGCTTTAGGCAGCTGAATGCTGTTTTTCTTTCTTTTTAGCTAGAAGGATTATTTAATGAAGTTTCTTTTCTATTGCCTACTTTACTGTAATTCTATTTAAGGCTAGTACAATCTTGGGTTAAATTGATAAGCATCAAAGAAAAACAAAATAAAATTCAACAAGCAGTATAGTTAAATATGTGAAAATTATAGTGATTTCCTCAAACTTTCAAGCAGACGCCATAATTGTCATTACAGACTATCTCCATCAGTCGGTGGTGACATAATTTTGTGTCATCAGGGAAGAAAAGAAGGCAAATTCTGCCTGGTTCATGACAGAGCTGATAATTACCACAATTCATTAAATCATCTGATTTAAGTATATAGGCATTAGAGCTTCATTGATCAAAATCAAAAAACAATTGCTGGCAGCTAAGACGCTCACCAAGCTGCTTGCTCACTCTCTGCAACAGAATCAGAGAGACAACAGTAAAACAAGAGAACTCATGGGTTGAAATAAAGACAGTTTAGCAGGGGAAGGGAAGCTTTGTCCACAAGAATAGCAAATCTAAGGAATTCATTAGCTACTTCCCATCATCAGGCCACATGCTTCACCAATTCCAAAAAGAAAGGGCTTCAGCCTCCATAATTATTGCTTGGGAAATTTAACACCTTAATCCTTCAGTGGCCCTGCTTTATTCCTCTTTCCCTGAACTTTTATTGCTGAACACAGTATCATATGGTACGTGATATTCCTTTGATCACTGCGGGGGAGAGGGTCTGCTGTCCTGGTTCTGTCCTTTCCCATCTTCTTACTCACCCTCAGCATACTCACTGTGGTGCAGGGAGGAAAGAGAGAAAGCCTTGAATCTCTGCAAGCAGTACAATAGACACAGCACTCATGTTATTAATGCTATTTTTCTCACAAATATACCTGTCACGCTATCATACAGGTTGCTATGAAGAAAATTAAATCCATCCCAGCCAGACACAGAATTCTTATACTTGAAAACTGAAACATTAACCTCACGTGTGTATGCTCTAAAGTCCAATATTATTTCTATAGATTTACACATCTGTAACACAGTCATTCTTTTTGTTCTGAGTTTATAGAAAAAGAATTTAGCCATGAGTGGGGCTCCAACCTGCTGTTGCTGTGCAAATATATGACATTAAATTTTATTTTAATCTCAATAAATTTAAAATAAAGAAATTAAATTTCTTTGTATTAATCAGGAATGAAATTATGCTCTGAATGACATTAGGCTCTTAAAAAAAAATTGCTTGCCTTCAACCCTTAGAGGTTTGCATAGACTCTGGGTTGTTGCCAGTGACCATATGGAACTAGCCCAAATTCAGTGTTTGGTATCAGGAAAAGAACCAGAGAAATAAATGAAAAGTCATTTCAACGCAAATGAACGTAGAAGACTTGCAGGAAAAGGGAAGAAATGAATGAAGCAGGAAATACACAGTGCTGTTTTACTTTTTCTACTCCAGGCTATTGTTTCATGGTTTCTTACCTCAGATTCTCAGTGTTCAATGTAAGAAAACCATCATAATTGAAGGTAGGTAACTGATCATTCAAAGGAGTTTAATCTCTATAAAACTAATTTAACCTGAAGGTCCTGAAACTCACAGTGTTTATTAGAGAAAAATTTAGAAATAACAGTGGATTCATCCATGAGTCTAATGACAGAAACAGCTTTCTAATGGTTTCAAGTCTCCCAACATCTTAAGTGCTTTCAGACTTATTTTACCACCCTCACTTTAGAATGTAAGATTTTTTAAAACTCACTCTTTAATGAACTAATGAAATCTAGAATATATATGTCTAAGACACATGCATTTTCAATTTAATCAAATACACTTTGAAGACCTTTTACAATTTTATAAAAAAAAAAGTGTCAAAATGGTATGGCTACTTATCAGTGGAACGTCTAAGATGTTTTATGAAGTTCATTATGAAGTTAATGGTTCTCAAGAAACATTAAAAAAATCAACAACTTAATAACATTGCCTGTTACATATTTCTTTGCAACAACCTAAAATAATTCATATATCAGTTTAAGGAGATGGATTACAAATCCAACTTGAAATATCAGACATTAATTACGTTTGGGTTTATGCTCATTTAGGGACTTATTTTCATGTTGATTTTGATATTTTTCAATAGCCTAGTTCTAATAAATGCAGATATAGAGATAAAAGAACCTAATTAAATCAATTAATAAATTTTTTTGAGAGGAATCAGGATAAATAAAAAAACAAAATAGGTATAATGTATTTTCTTCAGACTACATATGTTATTTCCAAAGTACATCACAAATATTTTTCTCCTCAGACTACATATGTTATTTCCAAAGTACATTACAAATATTTTTCTCCCTTGAAAGGGTGGGAGAACAAAACCTAACAGGAAAGGAAACCAACAAACTGAGCATGATATGGACAGGGGATTTACAGGACACATACATGTATTTTTTACAAAAGATTCATGCAGATTGTGAAAGGAAGTTACAAGAGTTACTGGTACCCCAACACAGCTGTAACTTCTGTACTGAAAATTTAGAAGGATTTTTACATGTCCATTAAATCTATTGAAACATGAAGATACTTTAGCAGTTTTCCTTCATTTGAGCAATTGGCAGCCCTGAAGGCACTTTTTTTTTTTTTTTATGTCTACCTGTATCATAAAAGTCCCTCTTCTTTATGTATTTTCCTCAATAATTGAAAAAGTTTCTTATATTAGTTGCACATGACTATTTTTTATGTTAAACTTTCTTAAGATGTTTTTAATTTTTATCCTGAGACAATGGACTAAGGAATAACTGGGCAGAGGCAGGAAGAGAAGGAAGAATGGGAAAAAAAATCGGAATTTGTGTGTATGTGTCTGTAATAATATATGTTTTGGCACCCACAGATCTCATGCCCAGCATTAATTCAAATTCATACAGACATCAGCACTTAGTGAATTCAGAGGAAAAGATGAGCAATTGTAATTGGAGACTGCCTCCTAAAGAGAGCAGAGGCCTTGACAGGCAGAACAGACCCAACTCAGGGAAGTTGGGTCAACTATGTTGTCTCCCAAAGGATCAGATAAGGGACATTACTTAAAAACTCCCCAGTCAAGTAAAGCCCTTTGATTACTGGCCATTATTGGTTGTTCAAACTGCCATTAATTAAATAACAAAGTCTGGGAGCAATCGAAAGAGACTTCAGAGCCTTGGGAAAATGGGTAGAGGGATTAGGAGCACAGGTGATTTCCTTGATTCTCCAGGTAATAAGGAATAATATTGATAGGAATAGGGAGATCCATCAGGTTAATGCATGGCTCAGAGGTTAGTATAGTGGAAAAATTTGGATTTTGTTGACCATGGGATGATCCACTCAAACACCTGCTCTACTGACACCTGAGAGGGTGCACCTATCAGAGGGGAAAAGGAGCTCTGCCACAGGGGCTAGGGGGGCTCATTGATGGTGATTTAAACTAGCTTGGAAAGGAGAAAGGGACAAACCCAGACTGGCCAGTGATGAGTGATGGGACTGTGTGCCAAAACCAGGCACTAATGGGATCCCTCAATATGCTTCAGGAGGTACTGGCTATAATGTACCCCACTCAAAATGTTTCTATACTAAGGCACATGAGGAGCAACGAGCAGCCCAAAGCCCTGGCCAGGTCCCAGAGATTCAAGATCATTGGCAAAAGTGAATCCTGATGGGATGAATCCTGCATCTGGAGTGCCCTGCTGGATGGTTACAGGCTCTTCAGGAGGGACAGGCAGGGCAGAAGAGGCTGGGAGTTGTTATTTCATGTAGTCGAAGGGTTCAAATTTATGGGGGTTACAATTGGCACAGTAGAAAACCTCTGTAGGAATCAAAGGACAAACAAATAATGCTGATGTCATCATGGGAGTCTGCTGTAAATTTAAATGTCTTTAAAACAGAAAAAAAATATCATTTTCTAGTGTTGGTAGTATTACTACAATGTTATAACAAAATAAAAAAATTAGAACTAGAATAATGATTGAAAATAATCTGAATTATTTTGACATCAAAGATGGGTCTAGCAAGAAGCCATATAGAAGGATCCTCTACATGCCCTAAGATCTCTGCAATCATATACAATCTGCAGGAGATGCAGGAGCACAGACAGCTGAGATGTGGACTGTTCAAGGATATTGTATCTTGATGGATCACAAAGTTTAATCCTTCAGCATGTACATGATATCTTTACCAAATACATTGGAAGGATATCAAAGAGCAGTGTGAGGGACCCTTATTTCACTATTTAATTAACCACTAGGCCAGCATTCTTTGGAGCCTTCCTGCAGGTCTGGTGGCCATGTGAACATATGGATAGCAATGTCCCACATATTGGTGTCAGTACTGTCCTTAAAAATATCCTGAGGAAATCACATCAGTTGGTTAAAAGACTTGCAGGGCCAAAACAGTAAAGGTCCTCCCATTCAGGCAACTTTTCAAATGACAACCCACAGCGCAACAGATCTGCAGGCAGCTATAGGAAGAATACATCTGAGAAGAAAAGAGGTTTCTCCATATACAATATTTGTTTAAGGTCAGAGACTAAGTCAGATAAATACAAACCAGCTCAGATCTAAGTTCAATCTTTATAGAAAAGAAGACTAGGTACCTTTGAAAAAGAGAACAATTATAATACAATTTTAGTAAAAGCATATCAAGAGGAAAATCAGAAATAAACTATTTCATCTTTGGAGCTGGCAAAAAGGCTATTAACTTAAAGGGGGAAGATTGACAGATAGTACTAAAATTAAAAACTAATTTTCATTTTTCTTTTATAGACTGTCTTCAGAAGATGAATGTTCCAGATATATTAATGACTATGAAGTCTAAGTCTATGTGTTCTTCTACAGAGCACAAGTCCTTTTAAATTCAAATGCTGCAATTTGCTAAACTATATCTATTAAATATGGCACTGATTAAACTACTCTAGTATTATAAGCATTCCATCAAGTTATCTTCAGCCTGTTTATGTAAACTGAAAATAAACAAAATTATATATAGTGGAAAAAGATAATATATTTTTGACAACTCCATTTAAATTTCATCTTCCATTCAGCTCCAAGACATGTAAAGCTCTTTCCAATGACCTTCATATTATGAAAATTTTTTGTTCCTCTGTTTATTAGCCTGTGGTACTAAATAAAAATATTTCTAATATATGCAAATAGATCTCATCATGATTTAGAACACTGGTTTTTGCATTAGTAAATGCCTTGTTACATCTAATTGTATTTAAATATCTTTCTTGGGAAATAATAGTAATAAAATTTCCTAGTACATGTACAGCAGTTAGTTGAGACATTTAAAGGTCATGAGCCATACTGACTGTTTTTAAAACTTCTCTTTCCTTTAAAAACAAAGGTGACATATAGATGATATTAAAAATGGAAGTCAAAGGAGTGTAAATTCCTACAGAATATACAAATTAGGTATCATCAGTGAAAGGTTTTTTTTGTTGTCCCACCAAAATGCTGCCTTGTCATCATCAAAGACCATATTTCAGAATAAGAAAGAAAGCTTAAATCCACGAGTGGTGCATTCTCAAGTTGTGTGATCATGTAAAAAAGCAAGAGTGTCTTTTAGCTGGCATTGCCATAGGTTGACTCAATAATCTGCTGTCCTAGTAAATCTTCCAAAGCCCTGAAAATGAGAGAAGTTCAAATTAATGACTTGCAGCCTATAATAAGGTCTTTTTTGCTATACAGCAATGCAGTAGAGATGCATTGCCTCCAAGACATATTGCAGCCATGTCAAGAACTGAAAAATCAAGGTGAGAAAAAAGGTTTTTTGCCAAGCCAACTTACCCAACATTTTTCCTTATGTAGTCTGCTTTTGATCATTGAATTAAGTCATGCATGAATAGACAGAATAGACACATTACCCATCCATTAATCTCTACAATAAAACCTATCCCATACAAATTTACCAAACAGAAACATTTTATCATTCTCTTCCCTTTCCTGTATTTTTGGGGTGATTTTTAAGCAAAAAAACCAATAATGTATATGTCAGGTCCCAGAAAGGCTCTTCCCCTGGGGAATGGAGGGGAAAAAAAAAAAAGAAAAAAAAAAAGACAGATTCCAAATAATAATATTGAGCTTTTTTGGTCAATCTCCTCTTAGAAGGGAGAGAGGAGACAAGTTTTTGTTTTCAGAAATCATTATGTATTAAGACAGAAGACTCATCTTAAGAGAGCTGCTAAGTGTGGGATATCATTTTAATGTTGTCTACACAACTTATAGTTCACAACTATGTAATGTGATGCTCTGCCAAGAACTACTTGAAATATGTCCCATTGGGGAAATATCACTACACTGTAAGTGAACTGGGTCCTCCCTGCAGGAAAAAAATCATGTATGTAATGAATCTGATTGTTCAGCTAGATACAGTAGTTATTAAACTACTGAAACAGTTTAAAAAGTTGTTTCAAAATTCCCTTTGTAATGATGCTGTACACAGATTGTCTGGTCCTGCATTATGCTGTAGGGTAATAATTAAATTCCAATTTAATTATTTTAAATTTCTGGTACATCAAAAATATATTATATTTTAGGATTAATACAGGTTTTGGCCTAGATTTTTATTCCTTAGTCGTAGCTAAGCTTTCTAAAATTAATAGACCACCAATGATTGCATATTCAATAACTATTGAACTTTGTCTCTCATTTTAATTTCAACATTCTTTATCATGTACCTTGTCAAAATATACCTTTTCCAGTGTTTCCATTTAAGTTACCTAAGCTTATTTGTGACAGCTATTGTTCATTTTACTGCATAAGTTTTCAACTCATCATTAAAATACAGCCTTTATATTGGCTTCTGCTGTGCCACAAAATATAAAGTTACTGAAGAAGCAATCAGTATCTTCTCTCTATCCCACAAACACCAAAACTGTTTCATAGTCCACAAAGAGACATTTTATAATGTTCCCAAACTGCATATTGCCTCAATCTAAAATTGCAAATTCAAACTCCTATAAAGATGCAGAATTTTGGTTCTGTAGCATCATTTAAATGTGCTTTTCCATCAATATTTGTTCTCATCAGTTTTATTAACAGTTAACCTAAGAAAGAATTTTCTATATAGCTACAAAATAAGTGTTGGTTTTCCTGTTCTAATTTTACCCAAATTTTATCATTTCAGTAGGCAGGAAATTGAACCAAAATTATCAGAAATCACAGATCTTTTCAATTAATACCATATGTTGAACAGTGAATCAATTTATTTTAGTTATTGATAGCACCATATTTAGTAATATTTTATTAGGTATTTAATTCCACAAGACTTACATCAGGCCCCAGTAAAAAAAAATAAAAATTAAACTTGAACATAAATGAAAACAGAATTTAGTCAAGGGTCAGAAAATATAAGCCATGAAGTTTGAAACACCTAAAGTGTAGTCTTGGTACTTTATATAAAGTCTACAGTGTATGTAAACAAATTTCAGAGTGCAAAATAATCCCAAACCATTTACAAGAATTATTAAGAAGTATTGCCTTTTTCCACCCTAAAATCCTGATTTAAAAATAGGAGATGGAAAAATTTTTTTTTTTCAAAACTGAAATATTATTAACATTCGAAGAAAGCTAAACCATTGAGAATGCAATAATGGGGGGAAAAAGCCAAATAAACCCTTCTATTTCAAATGGATAACTACCTACTTGTCCTGCATTTATTATATTTTTCTGTTTTCTATTTCAGTATTTTGTATGATTCTACACATATTTTAATGAATATATTTTATCTTGTCTTTAATCGCCCAAGATCTGAAACTACTTCAGTGTGAAATCAGCATTTATCAATATTGATCTCCTTTAGCTAAGAATTGTCTTCCTGCTTACCCAGAAAATAAAAGACTAATAATTCACTTGCCAATCCTTCTCCCAAGGTATTGTTTATTAATACTGTCCAGCCTCTTTAGCTGCATCAAAAATGGTCAGTAATAGAAGTCATTGCCTTCTTTACCTTGGGCAGTTATCCCACTGGCCACATGGAAAGGTCCATAATTTAGGATATGGAAAGTATTAAAGTATCCTTTTCCTTCACTTAATGATTCCTTGGATGTTGCTCTTAAGTAATGCCTACTAAATGAGCATCAGTCAACAGAGTTTTATCTGAAAACATACATTTTGAGTGTGTGATACCCAGCACCCCTTAAAGTATGAGAGGAGATGTCCAAAAGGTTTCTGTGTGCATGCCCCACTGTGCTCAGTGGGCCTCTGGCAGTCCTTTGGCATTTAAATTTCATGTAGAGCCAAGCAGATCAGTTTTATTCAACTGCAGATCCTCAGCTGACCCTCCTGAGCTGCAGAGACTAAAAGGTGCCATCCTCTACTGTTGAGACACATCAGCTTTGCAGCTCCTTTTATAGCTGACACTGGAAGGTGAAGGCTCTACAAGGTATTCAGAGTCTGCCCTGAAGACAATCAAGTTCATATTTTCCCAAGATGGGGATAGGTTTTAAGGAAATGCATTCACCTTTCCTTGCCAAGGGATGCTTAGCTGTAATTTAACTCCACTTTTGTTATCTACTCAAACCTCTAGGGCCATATTGTTTCACAACCAAAAGCAGAATTTACTTGTAAGGAAGACAAGCCTCTGGCCACAACTCTCCAAAGGGCAAAGGTTGGACTGGCACTGGGAAGAAAACACACAGCAGTTTGTATAGATGTAAATCTAAATTAAATATACTTCACATTAAAATCAAAGCTGATTTAAACTCCCTGTTAGCTCTGGTAAGATGAAAACCCTCTGCTTTGATTGATTTTGTTCATGACTAGAGGAAAAATAATTAATTTACATTTCATTTGCTAAGCTGTCTCACAGCTCTGTGATTCCCACTGGTAGCCTCAGGTTCACTTCCCAAAGCTTCCAGCCACCTTCCCCTCCACAGTCATTCTCTTTAGTAACTACACCCACTCCTCTAAAGACTGTGGGTGGGCAGCCAAGCAGGGAGCTGATGTATCAGCAGGTACAGAGAAAGCATGAGAACTCCCTCACAGGGCTGACGAGCATTTGCAACAGTCAACTCCATGGTCAAAAAAGAATTAAAATTAAAATGTTTTGCATCATTTTTTCTACCTTTTGAAGGCCAAAAACCTACAAACACATTTTGTAATTTCCCCTGCACTAACAACTCAGAAACTGCTGTCTTCAGAGGAAGTGTTAAATGAGTGTTTAAAGTGATTAAATAAGAAATAGTGTGATGAGAGTGTCTTTACATCCAACCTTGACCTTAGATACCTGGAGGCCCTAATCCAGAAGTTTCAAAGTACCCTCAGCAGTAAATACTTAGGGCTAAGGAAATGGTTCTGTAGAAGTCAAAATTTAGATTCAATGTTTGTAGAAGATTCTGGATCAAATATTCAAGTATGAGAAAGGATAAAAAAACCCCAAACAACTGACAGTATATTCTCTGAAGAAAGACAAAGCAATGCCAGTGAACCTCTGGACAGGAACACAAGTGTTTTATTTTGAGCAATAATTAAACAGATACATGAGACAAAGAAAAAGCATACATATTGTTAAGAATGAGAAAAACAGAGTCTGAAAAATATGGCCAGTCAAAATGCAAAAAGGAAATTTAGCAGGCTAAAAAAAATGGATTAACATATTGAAAAGAATAAAAAAAAAATAAAAAGTTCTGTAAATACAGAAAAAACAAAAAAAATTTATTAAATATAATGCCTGATTACAAACATTTCAAAGGGTAGCTCAGGTGTGGTAAGGCTTTAGCACAGAGGTTCCAGAATTCCTTTGAGTAGATTTTTAACTGATTTGTTGGACAGATTCCTCCATGCAATGAATTTTTTATAGCAGATAGGTAAAATGGAACTAGGCAACTCAAAGAAAATACACAGGAATTATCAAACAAAGCAAAATGTCTTAAATCCCTTTAATGACATACCATTTACTTAAGACCTAAGTGACTGAATATGAAATTGAAAATTTGCTGGTCAAAGTGTGTAACTTGCCTTTGCTGTGCTGGATTACTGAGAGATTCCTATATAATTCCCATCTAGACAGAGGAATGTTGGGGAGACTGAGAACCACAGAACAGAGACACTGACTTCCATCCTGGATAAGACAAAAGATAAAAGCATAAAAACATAGGGAGGTATAAAGGAAGGTGTTGAGACCAAGACAGAGGGTGCAATTTTTCCACTATAAAGAAATTGCTGTTCCCACATCTTAGCTGTTGTGTACAATCATCTCTACACCTCAAATAGTCCTAATGATCTAGAGAAGGGATCAAAAGGACCAAGGAGAGAAACAGAAAGGAGTGGAGTGATTCAGTTTAGAAAGGACACAGCTGTGGGGACACATAGTTAAGACTTTCTTTTAAAAAGCTGAAATAGACACTACTGTTATTTATCAAATCTCACAGTATGGCAACTGGGGGTTACTTGAGAAAAGGAGAATTAAGCAATTTTAAGACAGATTAAATGGCACTTCCTTGACCTGCTAACAGACAACCTCCGTATCCTGCTGCCAGGAGTCACAAACAGCAGCAAACACTTCAAAAAGCTAAGGTGAACATATGGACTATCCCTAAACTCAGGATGGAAGGTCTGGATGAGGGCTGTACCCACTAGCCCCACAGCTTCACCCCTTCTGGTTGCAGGAGCAGCAGGAGGAGGAAGGCCATAGGAAGCAGCCAAGCCTCTGAGTGCTACCTAAACAGCATCTTTTTCTGCCCCCATCAGAGACAGAATATTAGGCTAAAAGAATCCCACCACTGGCCCAGAATATTTCCAAAGTCCTTATGCAGATTCATACAATTTCAACTGCACAAAGTTTGAACATTGAAAACTGGAGGCAAACTTTGTGGAGATGACTGGTATGTCATGAGAAAATAAAATGAAAACGCAATTTTTATTTTTTTGCTTTGATGAGTTAACTTTTTTTGTTTTGTGAATTAACTTTTGGGAGATGATTATTACTTGTCACTAGAAGATAGTTCACAGGATTGTAACACTGCGGTATTGAAACCACCACCAGTTCCACTCTGTGACATACTCTAAAATTCCACAATATTCCAATAATATGTGTTCTGTCTCTTGGACAAATTGACCTTTTCTCATTCACAGTATTTGAATAAAGAACATTTATTAAAAAATATTGAATTCCATATTATTATTGCCATGAGTAGTGTTACTGTTGCTGTTATTAAAAATGAAATAGTCTTCTGTTCTTTTTACATTATTTTTCATCTTTAAATTATAAATTTATTCATTTTTGGTTTTGAAATGATCTTGATCATTCAGAGACAGCAGAGCCATGTCCATTTGCTGAGTAGTCCCATCCTACTTGAGGAACATAAAAGGTGAAATTGTATTAAAACACTTCTCAGCACATGAAGAAATGTCCCTAAAATTGCTCTTTCTTTTCTTCCTAAACTAAAAGTTCTGTATTAACTAGTCATAAATCTGAATTCTAGACCACAAAAAAATTAAACAATAAATAAAACTGAAATCCCAGGTTTTTTATTATTATTTAAATGATGGATTATTATTCTAAAATTACCTGTTTGTTTGAGTTTTGGCTACACAATAGGGCAAACTTTGTTATCTATTTAGATAATTAGATACCAATATCTCATTATTTTTCAGTTTAGTCCAATAACCACTCTGAAAAAAAAATTTAAAGTTTTTGGGGTTTTTTTTAATGGTTTTAGTGCATTATTAACATTGCTGTACCTGGGACTGAATAGCATTTTTTCTTCTTCAACAGTAGTACATTTATGAAAAATTAAAAGAAAATGGCCTCAAGTCAAGGGGAGGTTTACATTGGATTTTAGGAATTTTTCTTCACAGAAATGGTTGTCAAGCATAGGAACATGGTGTCCAGGAAAGTGGTTGAGTCATCATCCCTAGATGTAATTAAAAACTTGTGTAGCTATGGCACTTAGAAACATGGTTTAGTGTTGGACCTGGTGCTGATGCAGTTAATGGTTGGACTCAATAAACTTAGATGCCTATTCCAACTTAAAATACTCTATAATTCCATGATTCTTCTTCATTAGAGTGGTCTTTGTTTGGAAAAACAATTCCTGTAATCATCAGTATCATAGCTTACATTAAGAGGGTTTGAAAGTGTTGCTTTTAATTAACTCATTGCACCCAGTCTTGTTCAAAGCCCCAGGTAAAAATTCCAAGGTGCTGGCAATATTTATTTTGTTTATTCCACCTAAAAGTTAGATCAATTATATATATCTCAAAAATTTCTTAAGGAAAATTATAGATGTCTGTGCATCCTGACGGAGGAATATCAAGGAATTTCTTTTCACACAGCAGTACCACTGCAAGCGTGTTCTACCTTCTTGAAGTCAAAAGTAGATTTCAAGGCCTGTGAAAGCCCTCTACCTAACATGCAGAAAGAAGTGGACTATGTATGATGAATAGTAAGTAATTTATTGCAGAAATAAAGCCTATTTTTTGAGCTAGAAACAAACAAGTAAAAAAATTCTTTTATTCTTTAGGCAAAAATATCAGAAGTCATATCTAATAAAGAAATATTTGTTTCTTAGAGTAATGCAGATTTTCATTTCTCTTTATGTCTGCATTTATTCATTTTTGGTTCTGGTTATCTATTTGTCCGTTCGGGAAAAAGATAAAGCAGGTCGGATGGAAACTGCAATTGCTCATATATTACTTCAACCAAAAGGCTTAATTTTACTGAAAACAGACAGGCTTAATCTTTTTATAAGATTTGCAAGCAATGTGATTTAATTCAAAACATACAGATAAAGAGATCTAGAAGGATCCATCTAAATTAACTTAGGCCACATATTAGATTGGATACTTAAGTCCCATAAGTAAATCAGTATAGATCATTCCTATCTAAATTACTGTAGTCTCAGTGAAATCAGTCAAGTGAATACAAATAGTCCAGCTTGACGGTAGTGTCTGTACTTGCTACTGCCAGCATATTTCAAAATTAAAGTTATGCTTTCAGAGTGGACAGCAGCAGTAAATGCACTCTCTTTTGTTACTGATAGTGCTATAAAACATGAAGCAAAATAAAACCTTAATTTAATTGTGAAAAAATACAGCCCAAAATGTAAGTATTGCTTTACCTTTCCTTTCCAAATAACTATTTTAATAAAATAAGTGCCTGAGATGTTTAAAGAGTTTTCACAATATTTACTGGATGCAGAAAGAGACTCTATCCATCTTACAAAGCAGTCCCCAGATCTAGAACCCTTTCCACTCCTCAAGCTTGTGGTAGGGTCCCAGAGGTGGGATAAAATGCATTTGTTCTGGAGTCCTGGCTCTGAAGAATGTGGCCAATAATAAGAGACAAGTTACTGGCCTCTTTCCTAATCATTAGGTAAAGTCAAGATAAAGAGATTTCAAGATAAAGGTAGGCAGAAATATTCAAAGAAAAAGTGTGAATTTGGGTGCCAAGAGAGCTGCTTGCTCAGCAAATACAGCTGAGCAGGGATAGGGATCTGGAGTGCTGTGTCCAGTTCTGGACTCTGCAGGTCCAGGGGAAGAAGCAAAGGTTATTAAGGGACTGAAGCATCTCTCTTACAAGGATAGACTGAGGGAGCTGGGCCTGTTCAGCCTTGAGAAGAGGTGACTGAGAGGAGACTATCAGTATCAGGGAGTGTGTCAGAGGATGGATCCAGGCTCTTCTTGGTGGTGCCAAGCAGCAGGACAAGGGGCAATGGGCAGGAACTGATGTGCAGGATGGTCCACCTGAACATGACTAAGAATTTCTTTTCTATGCAGTGACCAAGCACTGGAACAAGCTCCCCAGAGAGGTTGTGGGGTCTCCCTCACTGGAAATAGTCAAGAACTGTCTGGACACAATCCCGGGCAATGTGCCCTGGGATGAGCCTGTTTGTGTGGGGAGGTTGAACAAGATGACCTACTGTGGATCATTCCAACCTCACCCATTCTGTAATTCCATGATCTTCACAAAAGAGGAAGAAAGGCTGAAGAAATAAAGGGATGACCTTGGCAATAGGCCTAGTGCAAGATTTGGAATGCAAGGAACAACAGAAATGATGAGAAAAAAAAAATACTACTTGGTTCAGACTTGATTAGGAAGAAAATGTCAACAGAGTGATCTTAGAAAGTCTGTTCTCTCAAGTGATTTAAATATCTGACTAAGTAGCAGTTCGGGAAGGCATGGGAGATTACATAAAACTGTGGTTTTTAATTTTGCCATATGATATAGAACTTGTTTATTTCACTCACCATAATCCAGGAGGAAGGCACAATATAGTATTCTAATTACCTTTCCTCAAGAAAAAATTGAGGTGATTATTGCCTAAATGAGATTCCCAAGAAAATCTAGAAATCTGTCTTGTTGCAGACCCTGCAAATTAAACCAACAAAAATATAAATCCATATCTGAATTGATATAGCCTCTAAAATCTGTCTATTTGTCAGAAGATTTCCAGTGGATTTCTTTCTCAGTGAGACAAGATAGCCCCAAGTACGTAAGGCATGAGAGCTAAGGACAAACATGCTGTGATTACAGGAGCAAAAGATATTAATGGATCTATAAGTTTTTGGCCTGAGGACTGAGAGTGATTGGAGACTAAAGAGTCACAAAGATCTGCTTGTTTCCCATAGTCAGCCTGAGAGCAGGAACAAAAGAACTGAGCAAAGAGAACATATGTCTGAAATTGAAAGCCTTAGAAAGGAAACAGAAATTCTAAACAGAAAATGAGATAAAATTAGAAAAGGAGTAAATAGGAAAGTGGGAAAAGTTTTATTTAAACAAATATATATACATATTGGACCATTTACAGCAGATGCCTCAAAAAAACCTTTAACTTGAAGTAAGTAATCAGAATTTGCTGAAAATCAAATCTCTTACCACAGTGCAAAGGAAGACTATAAACTGAGCGGTTACTTCAGAATGTTTTGGGTTTTTTTTTTACAGTTTAAGTAAACATCAAATAATCTCAATATATTTGGGGTTTGGATTTGGTTTGTTATTTTTTTTAATGGAGCCAGACACAAGCATAGGGTTGTATAACTTGTCAGCTGTCAGCACAGTGATTCAACAGAAAGAATAGCTTTTTTCTTTTTGTGAAACTGAGCTTTCTTTATTTTTCTGATGCTTTTTCACTCATGTATTGACTAGCTTGGCAGCGTTTGGAACAAATTGTATGAAGTAAATGAGCCCCATAAACTCCTGTCCAAATAAAGGAAAACTGTAACAGCATCTTAAGAGGCAGAGATGGATCCTGAAGTCTGGGTTCAGACTATCTATTTGCTGTACATTGCTAAAGTAGGGAGAAGGGGAAATGCCAAGGACTATTTGGGTCTGATGTGATGCTGGGAATTCACTGACTCTCCACCTTGACACTGTCTGCAGATGGTCCTGCATCAGTTAGACTCCTGAATTAGTCTCCTCAAGCGATGTATCAAAAGTTAAGGTTGAAACCCTGGAATATGTGCAAATTCTACTTCTTTAGAGACAAAAAAAAAAAAAAAAAATGGTACTAATTTACTAATTTCAGCAGAGTAAATGTTTCCTATGCTTGAAGATCTTCTGTATATGTGAAACACCAGCATATATTCCATCCTTGCTTGTCTTTGTCATGTTTGGATGAATATTATCTCTCATTGTGAATTTTTTGAGCAGTTTAAATGCTCACAAGGTAAAGGAGGACTTGGGGGAGAGGGGGGATTCATTCTCACTAATACAAACTTGAACTTTTATTTGATTTCCTGGATATTGAAAAAAATGTCAAATATTTGTAAAAGTTAATGAGATGTGGATAGGCCAAACATGGCATAACACTCTCATCTGCCATGCTGACATTGTACTAAATA
The DNA here is from genome assembly GCA_013401135.1 of Cettia cetti. Classification (NCBI taxonomy): domain Eukaryota; kingdom Metazoa; phylum Chordata; class Aves; order Passeriformes; family Sylviidae; genus Cettia; species Cettia cetti. Next base: position 26,715 of record VZUI01071704.1, read on the forward strand.
GATTTAGAAGAATTGCTGCAAAAATAATATTCTTTGTGAAGAATGCATTCTAAATATCACCAGATTTGTCACAGATTTCAATTCATGTCCTTTTACACACATTCAGAAATCTCTTGTCCTCATTACTGTAAAATCTGATAAATAAATTTGCTTAAAGAGACATGTAAGCAGAGCTTTCCAGAGGGAACATCAGTTAGCACAGGCAGTATAACAAAGCAGGACTTAAAACCATAAGGTTAAAAACTAGCTGGAAGTGATTACACTATAAGCACTTATTCTGTAAATCCAATAGTATATATATTTTGTGTACTAAAATAATAAGGCATATATATTTAAACACAGTATAGTACACTACATGTTACATTACAATATACCTCATTAGTAAGTAGTCTTAAAAAAATGTCTTACTATGTTATATTCTATGTTTCTTTATGACTGTTGATTACTCAATATTATACTGGAAACACATAAAATCATCAAGATTTATAAGCTACAATATTATGCTGTGTTAAACAGAACAGAGCAGGAGGGAACCCATCTTTTAATTTTTTTCTATTTAATACTGAATATAATAATAGCTTTCATTGTTATCACAGTTTTGTTCCAATAATTTAAAACATTGCTGTTCACATGGAGGATTTTTTAGTTGGTTCGTTTTTTGGGGTTTTTGGATTTTTGGGTGGTTTGTTTGTTTGGTTTGATTTTGTTGTTGTGTTTTTTGTGGTTTTTTTCTTTGTTTTTATTTTAATAGAGAAATGTCAAAAAAACCCTAACCCTGGATAATATCACAGAGGTTATTCAGAATGTGGCATATGCATTACAGTTACACTGCACAGAGGAAAATTCTGTGTAACTTGATAAGTGTCCCTATATATAATATTCACAGGTCCTCAGCTCACATTCTCACTGCAATGGCAACAAAAACAACAGTCAGCTTATGTCAGCTGAAAATATCCTGTGTCTCATCATTTGCACTGCAGTGTGTACATCTCATAGACAAGGATTATTCTTACGTTTTTTACAATAGATCCAAATCGCTAGACTCCAAACATAAATTTGGGGCTAGTTAAATCTCAGTACAACATTTGAGTGTACTTATAGGTGATCCATGTATTTGTACAGCACTGAAAGGTCAAAGAATTTATGGATACACAATTGTTGCCAAAAGGGCTTTGAGAGCAGACATTAGTTCAGGTGAGGTTATAATATGATTTTCTTGCTCCAAGGAAATTTACTTATTAAAGTGAATATTGACTGTACATCTTTGCTCACAGTTCACAGCAATATCAACTAAAAAGCCAAGTGATCAAACGTGTATTTGGAGCCCGGCAAAAGCAGCAAACATGAAATAAAGCCCTGCTATGCAACAAACTTAGAGTGCCTGCAGTTTATAACAGAGCATGGAGTTCTGATTTTCAAAATTTTAGCAATGAAAGAAGTGTGTGAGACTATAGAGGTTGAGAAAAGTAATTTCTTGCTTCTCACATCAGCTCCAGCAGCAGTAGTATACCCTTTCTCCTGCAGCAGGAGTTACCCATGTTCACCAAATACACTTCAGTAATTTGTATCCACTTTCTGATTTCCACCTCATCAAACAAATTATTAAGTATTTAGTATTAATAGTAATTCTTTCAAAATATTTTATGTATAATCATACCTGAAATTTCATCTGCATTAGTTTCAACACCTTTGGCTCAATTCCTTGTTGCTCGTCACAAAAGTCAGGAAGATGGCAGATGAGAAAGGACATGTGAAACAACTTTTATGGGAGTATAAACTGGGTAGTAATTTGTTCTTTAATTCCTCCTCACTTGAGACCAATAAACCATGGAGGAAAAAAGGCAAGCAGTTAGCAGCTCCAGTAGTATCCCAGTGTGATACCCTGCCACAGCCTCATGGTCAAGACTGACATCCCAAATGACAGCTGAAGGCAAAGTGTGTTTTTTGTTTAATGGGTCACAGTATAACTACTCCCTATATCTGTCCATAACCACAGCATAGTGGTTACCTAAATTTAAAAGTTATCAGAAGGGGAGTAGATAAATATGTAAATATTTATTCCTAAATTAATTTTCCTCTGCAGAAAATTAAGCCTGCATGAAAAATTACAATATTGTTCGATTCACCAGGAAATATCCCAGCCTGATGTAGCCCTCAGACTGCTAGTGGGGTTCTGCAGGCTCTGTCCTAGGCCCTGTGCTCTTGAACATTTCAAAAATGGACAAGGGGTAATTGCTTCAGACTGAAAGAGCACAGGTTTAGATTAGACATTAAGAAGAAATTCTTGACTGTGAGGGTTGAGGCACTGGAACATGCTGTACAGGGAAGTTGTGGCTGCCCCATCCCTGGAACTGCTCAAAGCCAGGTTGGATGAGGCTTTGAGCAAACTAGCCTAGTGTGTCCCTGCCCATGGCAGGGGTTTGGAACTTTAAGGTCTCTTCCAACTCAAACCATTCCATGATTCTATGAAAATTTCAATCTATCTGCACTTTTATGACAACAAAAATCTTGCAACAAAAACTTTTTTAACCAACAGTAGCAGGTACACAAATTAAGATAACTATAAAAAATAAAAAGTAAATGGCATGAAATTGCTATTCATGCTAAACTGCTTTTGCCTTCCTTTTGTTTCAATATGAAAAATCATTATCTTTTTAAGACAAAATTCAAACTGTTTGTAACCATAAAAATTATATTTAGTCAAAAGCAAAATAAATTTAAAAGTGTACTATACAAATTCCAAAATTATCACACTCTATTAGTTCAATATGACAAAAATGAGTGTTATTCTCTCTTTAAATAAGCTGAGATGGGGATGAAATCACACTTGTTAGAAGACTTGCCATATGAAGTGCAAATCCTCAATCCTTCTGCAAGAAGAAAGCCACAAATGCCTGTCTTCTCCTTTGCACTCTCCTTCCTACTGTATGGAAGAAATGAGGCATCCTAAATTCATAGCAGCTGTCATTTAAAAGGAGGCACCCTTCAGGTTACTTGCCCTTGATACCCAGAGCTGCTCTGAACTTGACAAAGGGTTTCTTCTCCTTCTTTAGATTATAATGAACAGTATCTGGACACTAATGGCAGAATGTGTAATCTGGTAAAAAATATTCTATGGTAAAAAATTCTCTGGTAAAATAAGTTTATAATTTGGATTTTAAAAAACAATAACCTTCATGTTGTGGAGTCAAGGTCATGAGTCACAAGAGCAAATAAATATTTAAAATATTCTTTTCCTTTTAAGTCATCTGCTCCACAACTTTTTTTTCTGTTCACATTTTCCTCCTTTTAAATATTGAAATAATTACTCTTTTTTTCTGATTTTTCTTATCTTTTCCTGCAATGATTGCAGTTTTCTATCCCTTTATTAGTATTTCATTAGTTCATGTGACTGACCTAGTATTAGAAATGGGATGCAATAGAAACAAACATCAGAAATCTTGGGATCCTCACTTGATCCTCCTTGCATGTCTAATATGTTCTCCACCCTATTTCTAGCATTTCTTCAAGCTCTGATTATATTTTTATCGTGTTCTTTCATTACAAAAATATACACACTCGATCCCCCCCACTGTGTAGTTCCACTCCAAAAGGTGGACAGAACATGCAGCTGTGCAGCTGCTTGTGGTAAAAAATAAACAGCAAAAGTTAGAGCTTCTGCAAAAACTGCACATAGAAATTCATATGTTGGTCCCATCTCCTGATATGAGCACTCAGCAGTGTATTTTGAATAAGGGGTAGAGTGATAGAGAAGAGAGAGTGAGATTAAAAGGGAGGGGAGGGGAGGGGAGAGGAGGGGAGGGGAGGAGAGGG
>VZUI01071733.1:0-13283 GCA_013401135.1 Cettia cetti
AAAGAAAAAAAAAGAAAAAAAAAAAAAAAAAGAAAAAAAAGGAAAAAAAAGAAAAAAAAGAAAAAAAAAAAGAAAAGGGAGTGTTCTTGAAAAAAAAATCCAAAAGCAATCACTAACTGCTCGCTCCAAGGAGAAATAGTGACTGGAACTTATTTATGAAAACAGTGGTCACAATTATAAAGCCTCACTTGCTACACTTGAGGTTTCACACAGCATCCATCCCTTCATGTGCAGTACAAGAACAACAGGGTTTAGGGCCTAGGAAGCAGCAGTAAATATCACAGGTTCATGTGTGACACAGACCACACAGCTTCCACCAAGCTAATCCTGTACAGGGTCCAGCAATCTCCACTTGACTCAAGCCTCTCAGCAGGTAGGCCAGCACTGACATGATCAGTCTGCTATATAATTAGTTCACCCACAAAAAAAATTCATTCTAATATTTAAAGTTAACTCTTCCTTGCTTTCAAGTAGTAGTGGAAAGTATGATAAAACTCAGGGTCTAGAAGTAAACATTTTTTTATGCCCAGAGATCCATTTGGTGCACTTAAATTTATATTGCAATAGTGCTCTCTCCATTTTTTCCAAGATAATGCTTTGTTTCACATTATTCTGGTTTTGTTAGTACTTTCAACAATTCATTTATCTTATTGCTTCTTTTCCCTTAACTTGCCCTCACAAAATGTATCATTTTTCCCAGCTTACTTCCCGTTCACAGGTCCTGTTACAAATTTTGGCTGTCATTTCACAAACCTTTAGATTAAATCAGTCATAACAAGTGTTCTCTGCAATACAGAAGGGGTTGTAAAACAACCTGTTACCTCTTCAGACCTTTCTTTCAGCTGATTTTCAAACATCTCCTTGTTTTCTTGTGACTGACTCAAATACAGTGCAACTTCTTCCTTACATACATTTAGTGCTGACTCAAGCTGTCGTACCTAGGTGAATGCAATAGATAATTTCATATTGCATGACATGGCTTGTATTAACTAGTCTAAAAATTGTATTAAAAATTGTATCACATGTATCTAGAATACATGGCACATGTAGGCCAAAAGCATATATAACATGAGCTCTATGAGACAGTGCTGGATTTTATGAGTACAATAAGCACAAATTTGCCCTATTTGTCACTGCAGTAACTGCATTAAGCAATTATGCATTGCATAATCCCTTACTGTAGGTTTCATCACACTTTTAATTAAAAAAAGAAAAGAAAACAAAATGAAACAAGAGATAAAAAATAAATACTTCAGATAAATGACTTCTGGAATATTTACTTATGGCAAATTTATATAAAACAGTTTTTCTATAAGAGATAAAAGGAAATACAATGTTACTGCAAACTTTAAAACTTTCAAGCTTCATAAAACTCTTTATTACTTGAACATTACAGAGAGCTTACTAACTTTGATTTTTTCTTCTGTTAACTGACTTTCCAGCATCTTCAATCCTTGATCTTTCTTGACATTTTGATTTTCCATTTCCTGTTTTTACAGATATTTTTATTCAAGAGAACCAAATATAAATATTACACAGCATTAATCCAATGTTATAAAATTACAAGAAATTTTAAAAAACCTCATAATCAGAATCAGAAAAAAATGCATATCACTGTATCTAAAAACACAATTGCTTGTATAATGTATTTGTGCACGTGATAATCTGAAGTGAATTTGGTTGCTGAGAGATGTCTTTTCATATTCTGCAACAGTAGGCGTTGTTCAAAGGAATGAAACATTGTCATACTAGAACATTATTGGTTTTCCACCTAGTGCAGGATTGATGCAATCATTCTTTATCCAGATCTCTTTGATTTCATTAGAGAAAGAAGCCCAAGGGGCAATCCTAAAGGCATATGCCAAGAGGCATAAAGAGAACACTAAGACAGAAAATACTGAAAGGTCATTAAAATTTGTACAATACCTAGTAGTAATAGCAGTAATTGGTGACTACAACAGATTCAGTCAATTACTCAAACAAGAAATAAGAAGCAAAAACATAAACATCTTCCATTTCCCCCAAATTTTCCATATATTTATGGACATGATTTTCATTATTTTTAGTCACTTGTTTGATTTGCATTTAAAGAAAGAGCCAACCTTACCTCTCTGTTTCCTATTAGCAGCCCATCCAATGATTCAATGTGATGCTGTTTATGTATAACCTCTTGTTGTAAAATAGATATTAATTTCTCTTGTTCAATGAATTGCTGATGTTTCTTCTCCAGCTGGGTCCGAAGCTGTCGGTAAGTAAAATGTAATTTATTATTTTAATAAGAATTTCTTCATCTAAATATGTGATTCAGGTCTTTTCTCCTATCATTTTTATAATGAACATTAGATACCTTACTGCCATCAGAAGTATTGCACAGTCTCAAAATAAGCAAGAGATCCCAGGCATTCAATATCTTAAACCCAGAGGAGAATGAGAGTGTAATTGTCTGTCACCAGCCAAGACAGTAAGACATGTATACATGCTTTACTAAAAGATGAGAAGCTTTTAAACAGATAGAAATAATCCCAGTTATATTTCTAATCACATGGAGAAACAGACTTCTTCTCTAGAGACTGAAGAACCCCAACAGTTCTCCCTGAACACAGATGCTCATAAGGCTCAGATTGGCAGAGGTTCAGCCAACGAGGACATTTTTAGAAGCTGCCATGCTTTAAACCCAGTAGGCACTAAAGCTGTACTTTTATTTCTGTGTGGTTGGAGCAAAGAACAACAGTACTCTTCCTAAGTCCTTATTTCTCTTCCACTGAGCAGGATATGAATATTTCAGAGGGAAAGTTGTATAGCTGGTTAGATGGAAATGTACTAGAATCAGGGAATGTAGGGAGAAGAAAGAGCTTTTTAACATAACTTTTCAAATGGACGTGTCTCGAAATTACAAGACAAATTAACATTGGGAAAAGTTACAGAGTATAACACTCATACATACTACCACACAATAAAGGTCTTACTAGGTCAATCTGTTTCTCTAGTTCTTTGTGCTGTTCAAGGTGAAACAACTTTTCATTTTCAAAAGCAGAAGTTATTTTCTCATGTTCTTCACTGATAGTTGTTTCCAGCTCATGAATGCGTCTGTCTTTTCCCTGGGAAGTTGCAACAATAAAAGGACTTAATAAAAATGTTGAACTGTGACATTAAACAGTTTTATTTGATCATCTGGTTTCTAGATTTCATAAAGGAACAACAAACAAAATTCTGAAGTTACACAGAACACGGATGTCACACCTGTACCACAGGTATAGAATGTCAGTAAATGCAGCCACTACAGAGACAAGGTGTCTGCCAAGATGGATTATGGCACAGATAACTCCTGACAAAGACAAAAAGAAATTCTGCATCCATATGGATAGATGGAATCTTTAAAATGCCACTTTGAAGCCTTTTTTATTTACAAAGCTACATGTATTTCACTGAAACAAATGGCAATTCCACAGGGCCAGACCTTCATTGCACATGTGACCACAAGGAAAAGGTAACATGTTCATTAATAACTTACCACATTCAAGGGCAGGGAAAAAAGGTTTTACTTCAAACAAGATTCCATTTTTAAAACCTGTGTTCCTAAAATCTGCACATATTATTTAGCAAATCTGAAAGTCCACATCTTTTGAATACAGGGAATATTACTGTCAAGTTAAACTTTTATGTCTTTTTAAATAAGTGTGGTTTCACACTGAAAACATTTTACCATGAGTTTCTGTTCCAACTCAGCATTTCTTTCTGCAGCAGTGGAATAAGCAATAGTCTTTTCTTCTAACTGTTTCTCAAGCACAGAAAGCTGAGAAGATTTCTTTCTTATCTGGAATTAAATATGGCACAAAACAGAACATAGACAACTGTTTCAGCTTTATTCAAATATTTGTATGTACTTTCTTATCACCAATTCCATTTTAGCTACTACTATAGTATTTTTAATAAATTTACTGGTTTTGTTAAACTATTATATTTTATTACTTACAGAGAAAGGCTCAGGACAATTTATGTACAATTTATCCAATTAATTATCAGTGAAATAGCTTTACATATTTATAACATTTACATTCATTATTAGGAAATAACTGCAAAGCCCATTATGCTGAACTCTACAAACACATTAGCACCAGAATGGAAACATTAGCAATTTAATTTGTTCACTTTAAGAAAAACTGAAGCTTAATTTTTTTCTTTTTGGGACTCTCTGGTAATGATGTAACATTTAATGAGGAAAAATAATAATAAAATAAATACAGCAACATTTAATGAGGAAAAACACAACTGTTCCTTCAGCCTGTTTCCTGGGACTACCCATTAATTCAGCCACACCAAAGGAACAGGACTGTGCGTGTTTTCCACATAACAAATCAAATTGTAGCAGAAAAACCTACTAACTACACCAGCTTTAAAACAGTATTTCTGACAACTAACAAATTAAGCCTGCTAAGTCCTTCTGCTTGCTGAAAAGTTTAGTTTGAATTTTTCTCAAATTATCATAAAATTATTATGGCAATTGCAGTTTTTCCATAACTATTGTCTTCACTATCTTTGATTACTGAACTGAAGAAAAAGTGGCATATTCTTATCAGTGCTATTAAAAACTTACTTCTCTCTCTAAGCTACTAGTTTTTGAAGCCTTCTTCAACAGGTCTTCCTGTATGATTTGAAATTGACTGGTTCTTTGAGCCATGCTGGTCCTCAAGGCAGAATTCTCATCACCTGCTTTTATCAGTTTAGTGCGTAGCCCTTCTATCTCTTTCTGGAATTTTTGCCTCACCTTTTCAAATTGTTTGCTTATAAGTTCCAACTGTTGGCATTTTCTCCTCTCTCCAAGTAGAAAAAGATATTTTAAATTAATTTATAAAAGAACGTGCAAATCCATAAAGTAACTAAAAGCAGTGACTCATGAAAACAAACAAAAACCCCAACAAAACCCCCAGAAACAAACAACAGAATAAAGACAGGATAACCATATAGGTGCCCTGACATAATTTTATGGAGCAGTCCTAACAGTAATGACAGAATCAGAAACATTGTAACAGCAGGATACACAGAAAAGAGTCAACAAAAATACAGAGACTTTAGCACAACCTGCTAAAGAAAAAAAAAAAACATGGTTCCATTTCAACACAACTCTTAGCTCAGCTACTGCTGAATATTAACTTAAGCAGCAAAAGAAAGAAATACATTGTGTCTGGAGAACATGACAGTTTCCAAGGCTGCAAAACGTTCCCTGTTCAACCAAAACACACCTGCTGTAAAACCAACTTGAACCCTTGCAGAACATTTCTGTTCTGTGGATTAATTAGACAGAACTGTACAGCTATTTCAGCAAACTTACCTCCTGCATTTCTGATCAATTTGACAGGCTCTGTTTCCAGATCACATAACCTGCTGTTTTCCTGTCCTTCATTACTGTTAGAAAGATGCTCAGCTCCAGTACAGATAGTAAACTTTGCACAAGGCTTTTGAATTTCTGCTTCTTTCATTGCCAGTTTAATGCTATTATAAAGGAAGAGACAGCTATTTAACATTCTTTCTACATGCTACTAGTTCTAATAGCACCTTATTATCTGCCTATTCCTGCCATAGTTCAGTAACCATACAGTTATACCTTAGGTCTGCAATCAAAGGTTTGCTTGATTCACCACAAGATTCAGAGGTAGCTTCTTTTGTTGAGGAACTCAATAGCTGATGTTTGACTTGGTCCCATTTAAACTAAAAGTTAACAAGAAACAAAGATCAATGAAAAATCAATCGTTTATTGCTTCACAGCATCCTTAATTCATATGCTATACTGGCGCATAATTTTTAAGACACATGTACCAGGATATTAAAAGTTTGGATAACTCAATCCTTAAAATTATTCAAACATAATTCACTGCTTAGACTGTATCAGCTACTCTACCTCTTCAGATGTACTTAAAGACAACTGAGAAATAATGGTTTCTAATATGTTGAGCTCTTCCCTTGAATCCTGTATTTCTTGATGACATAATTTCAAGTGGTTATGTTGCTGTGCAGTAAGTGTTCTCAGCTCTTCATTTTCACTTATTAGATCATTTTTCTCTTCAAGTACCATTTCTTTTTCAGAAAGTTCATTCTCAAGCTTGATGATCTTCTGATCAGACTGACTCAGCATTGATGTCATTTCAGTGTTCTTTGCCTCTAGAGCTTTAATTTCTTCTTTTGTGTTGTGATTCTCTTCATTCAATAGTCTAAAAAGACATTTAAAAGGTATTCTCATGACTAGGAGCAGAGACTTACTATGGAGACTCAGGCTAGTGTAAGGGGGTTCGTACACTGCCTACTCTTGCCCAAATTGCCTAAAGAATAATAATTAAGACAGGAATGTGTGGACAAAGTATGGAAATCGAATAACCCCAAAATGTCTGTGCAGGTGTTTGTCCAAACCTAACAATTCTAAAGACAAGCAGCTGATGGATGTCTTCCCTCATTAAAGCAATGAGGGAATTACCGAAGAATTTCTGAAAAATGAGGGCTTCAGCTTGAAACAAAACATACAAGAAACATAAAAACTTGTAACAGTTGGAGCTGGGACAGAGAGCAGTCAAAATCAGGTTTGACTGTTCCATAAGCTGCATCACAACCTCCCCTGAGGCCTGAGTGCAGCCTCCCCATCAGAGGTTCCAGCTGGGGACTGACAAGGAGGTGTGCAAGAGGCAGGGAGCCCCAGGTGGCAGTGCAAGGGCACCCCCAGGGCACTGCTCACAGGAGCAGCCCGGGGCAGAGCACAGCTACACAGCAAACCAGAGCAGCCCAGGGAACCAGTGCCCCAGGAGGCTTGGGGCCAGCACATAGGACTAAAATGTTTAAAAATTAGTTACAGAAAATAAGTAGAAATGCATTGGTTTGAACTACATGAATTGAGCAGAACACTCACAGTGACAATTGCAATATGCAATTTCTTGTAAAGTAACTGTGCAGAGTTTTTAAAAGCCTTTGTGTTACCTTAGTCGCTCTTCTAGGATGTCTAGATCCTTTCTGTAGCTGATACACTTTTCATTCAACTTCTCTTTTTCTTTTTCACAATTAATTAAACGTTCTCCCAAGACTTTTTCTTCAGCTTTAGCCTTAAAAAGCAATTTTTTTTTTTTTTCATTACTGTACAGCAATAAACTAAGCTTCCATGGTCAAGAGGCTATTTTTAAAAGAATATTATGAACACTATGCTCCTTCTGGTCAGTCAGTAGATAAGAGTATTGCTCACTATTGTGAAGAGAAGGAGATATGCAAAGAAGTTTTCTTTATCTACCATTTAGGAAAAAATTAACTTTATATTTTAGGGCATGTGTGTGGTTGGCAACCTTGTTCCACAAGGAAAGAAGTCTAACAAAAAAAAAAAACTCTGTAAGAGCTAACTGTATTTTCTCCTCCCACAAGGCAGGAATAATTAACAATTCTGATTGTTGGAACTTTGGGAGATGTCTTCATCTTAGGTCTTCTTCAGCACGTTTCTTTGAACAGCTTATACATGTGGAGGAAAAAGAGCTTTTGAAAGGATCTTGTATTTTCAAAATGTAAACTTCCCAGCTGGCAAGCAGGAGACATAGCAGCAGCAGCAGCATTAGGATACTCCAAAAATACAGACTGTGCAAAGACAGTGTAAAATTTTATAGCTGTATTTATCACCACAAACAGTTGCTTACCCTGTCCCACTGTTTTAGGACTTTGCCACCAACAAGTGGAAACAATTGACTCACTGATGAACCCGTTGCTATTAGCTGTCTGGTCTATTGGAACAAACATCTTAACACCATGGCAAATACAAGTGAAGAAAAAACTCTCACCTTTTCTAATTTTTCAGTTATTTCTGCTTTATACTTTGTGAAAGCTCTTGTCAGCTCCTCCATATTCAACAAAGCCTCATTTCTTTGCTGTTGTGCTCTGCCAAGCAAAAGATGCAAACCAATTTTAAAGCCCTCAAAGTCCAGCCATTAACGTAACTGTCTTCTCCAGTTACTAAAAACAACTACTACAGTAATTGCTGCAGGTACTTCCTTTGTTCTTCCAACTTTCCAAGCCCCAGATACCACATGAGACTGTTGCAAGAAACAACCCAGACTCCCCACTGCTTCCCTCTATCACTCCACACCACTGCCCCTTCCCCTGTCATTCCTCATTAGGGAAGAAGCTGGCAGAGAACCTCAGCACAGCTCAGGTGTGCAGTCTGCTCAGGACAGCACCACAGGCACACAGGAATTGCTGCTGCTCAGTGACATTCCTCTCCCCCACTAAGGGGGCTGGGGCTGGGGCAGTGCCTCACCTAAGTACAGCCAGCCTCAGGTCGGTGTCTCTCGGTGTGAGGACCAGTGCCCATTTGGAGATGGCAAAAATATTCAGAGAAGGGGATAAAAGCATTTCAGGACAACGAAATAGCATTAGTCTAAAGCACTTCATCTTGCCTGGGTACAGAATAGTGAGTTGTTGCAATTGCTGGTTAAAAGTAAACCATAATAAGTGTTGATACTAACCATAACATCATACTTAATACCTGGCAGAAGCTCAGCTTTTCTGAAGTACAAAAATACTTACATTTACAGCTAGTAACTAAGTACAGGGAGTTCCAACCCTACATGCTCCCAAGGAACAGCAATCATAAAGCAAAACACGTCTTCAACCAGCAGTGCAAGCCCCACACTGTTTCAGGTTTTCTTGCCATAAGAGGGTTAGAGAATTTTATGGGTAAAGGCACAAGTCAAACAAAGAGTTTACATTTAAAAGGTTCAAGAAATGCTTTCATAAGCCATTAATTCAGGTAATCTTTTGCCCCAGGTAATGCAGTTAAGTTAATAGGGAATGTAGGGATCTTTTTATTTATTCCACTCACTTCTTTAAAATTACATTTTGGAGGTGATAGGAGTGTTCATAGCAACTTCCAACAATCAAATTCCCTAACCCTCCCAGTAGAGACAGAGCCACTTGGCCAAAGGAGGCAATAGGAAAGGGAAATTGGGGTTGAGATGGAATTACAGCACCCTTTTCAACAGGATCATATAGACAGGTTAGATCAAGGATAACATTAAAATGTTCTCTTGATTATGTTGTTCTTCTATCACTTTCCTCACACCAAGAAATACTGCTGAACACCAGCTACTGAGCATACACTGCAGGTTCTTGAAGACAAACACAAAAATAATGCAGGAAAAACATATTCTGGGCACTGAGGCTTTCCACTGCAGTACATCCATTCAGAAGGAAAAAAAAACCCCAAAACCAGCTGATAAACTGGGTACTAGTGTGTGCTATTAGCCTACAACTACCAGCTGATTTCAAGATTTTAAATGTGTCCATTTAAATAATCAGTACTTTCCCACAGTATTTCCCCATTTTTTAAATAACATCCTTAAAACAGAAAAGTGATTTGATTCCACAAAGCAAACAAATGCCAAAGGAAATAAACACTTCTGCTCTATTATTCTATGCTCCATTTATTAAAAGTAGTTAATTACCTCTTTCCTTGCTTGGTTTGTTCAATTAACTCAATTTTCAGATCTTTGTAGCCCTTTTGATATCTTTGCAACATGTGTTCTCTTTCCACTGCTGTTTTCTGATTTTGATCTAGTCTATCTTCTGCATCTCTAGCAAATAAACAAAGAATAATAAAAAAATAACTTTTTGTAAAGAAAACAGATTTCTGTTGTTCTTTAGTGGGCACAATGTTCCAGAAGTGCTAGACAAACATGCTATAATTCTCAAAACTAAGTTAGGAACACCCCTAGTCCCCAGGCTCCCCAGGAGTATGTCTGCAGTCTGCAGTTGTGTCTAAGGCTTATCAATGGCACCAGGTGTCACAACTGCCAAGGACCCAGAGAGCTGACTTGGTGTCATGAGCTCTGACCATAGAAACTGCATTTTCTCTGCCAAGAGGTGTGACTGGGAAAGAACACTAAAACACAAACTTAACCTAAGTATTTTCACCTTTTTAAAAATGTCTTCCTGACACATCTGAATAGCATTTACATCAGCTTTATTTGGCCATTTTCTTTGATTAATGTATTCATGAAGAAAGAAACCTTCATGTTACAAAGAACATGGTCATGTTTAGAAATATGTGTGCTTATCACAAGAGAAGATATGTGCTCATGTAGCAATCGCTCTCTCCATTTGTAAGGGCACATTCCTATTCAGCCCACATTACAAACTGATTTATTTTATCAGTCTTATATTATTTTTTGTCAGTTTCTTGAAGTACATTCAGCACAAAATAAACCACCTCCCTCCTCCTATAAATATCTCTGAAATGAAAGTTTCAGACCCCAGATTACATGACCCACACAGTACCAGAAATTATGTCATCCCTAAAAAGAGATTGGACTAGCAAGAACACAGCAATAAAATATTGATTTAAAAGTACACATTACTTCAGAATTTTATCTTGAGCTGAAACTTCTGCTTCCAAATTTACAATCTGTTCTTTCAACTTCGGAATGCTGAATAAATGTGTAGCTAAAGCAGCCTCAAGATATGAAATCTGAAAGACAAACATATTTGGGGTTGCATTTTTATTTGCATATAACATTAACATGCATTAACATTTACAGTGAGAAACAAAAGAACAATTTGCTTACTGAATGACAATGCTCTTAACCCTACTGCAAATTATATTTGATCATCTACACCACCTTAACTCCAATTTTCTGTTCATTTAACGTTCCTTCCAGTTCCAGTGTGATATTCTGTCTAGAAAAATTATTTTTTTTGTTGACCTTCTCTCTCACTTTTCCCCAGAAGATTATATCCAACTATTTCTTCTTTCAGTGACAGGCAGTCAAACATTTTGTTTATCTATTTATTTGTACTGTTTTGGAGATAACATTTCTCAAAAAAACACCCCAAAAAAACCCCAAAACCACCAAAAAACCAAAAATCAAAACCACATATAGCATAGCATAGCTATGTTTTATTAGTATTATATATAAACCAAGTAAAAGAACAGTTGTTCTGAAACAAACCTGTATAGAAAAGCGTACACTAAATCAGTAATGATTTATTAGATACAATATTCCCTTCTATCTTATCTTCCGTTTTTCAAAACAGCAATATTAACCCAACCTGAGAGATGAACTGTTTTCATTTCCTAGACAAATGACTACTGTGACATTATATTCTGATTAATGTCTCAGACATATAAATGTACTCTACTAAATGCATTACTTAAGTATTTTCTTTCATAGTGTATTTTTCATTCTATGGCTGTCTTTATACTAAATTTTGGGACATAAGTAGATGGAATAAATAATAAATATAGCTGTTTTGCCCATGGAGAAATAGATTACAAACTATTCTGTCCAAGATTAATATTGATTATTAAATATATACTAAATATTAAAGTTACACAGATTAAGGTAAGACATCATCCAGCACATTCTGCTTGAATTCTAAACTCAAAAATCATGGTCACTGGGTGTCTTGGGGTTCGTGTTTCTCTTTGATGAGTATGCTAAAGATACATACTTTTGTTTTTGACTGCATCAGTTCAAAGTTCATTGTTTCCACTCTGTTCTTCAGGTGGTGGTTCTGAGAAGTCAAAGATGCATTTTGCTCATGAAGAGCATCCAACTTCTCCTGAAGATGTTCATTTTCTTCCACAGTTTTATCCAAAGTTGTGGATACTGAGTAAGACTAGACATAAAAATACATTTGTTTATATATACATAAATACACACACCTTTACATAAAAATACATCACAGAATGAAAACCAGTGTGGGTTGAAAGGGAACTTTAAAGGTAATTTACTACAATCACCTTGCAATGAGCAAGGACAACCTGAATTAGATCAACTTGCTCAGAGCCCTGAGCAACCAGACCACGAATGTTTCCTTGAATGGGTGATCTACCAGGGCTCAGGGCAACCTGATCCTCATCAGTAAAACACTTGGTACATCTTGTTACATCTAATCTAAATCCATGGAAAATCGTTACCTGTTCTCCTATTGCAACAGGACCTGCTAAAAACTTTGCTGTCCCCATCTTTGTTACAAGCCCCAAGACCGGAAAGGCAGGAGGTGAAACTTCATGGAAGAAATGTACTCAAGTGATACCATGTTTAAGAGTGCTCACTTGAGGTCATTCTCTGATGCTACAGTGTATCTACTCCAAGCTCAGTCGCCAAGAATGTTCCAAAACAGCGAAGTACAAAAAGCCAAAGTAATAAAATGTAGTAACAAAGAGAAATATTTACTTTGGATCTTCCCTGACGAAACGTTCTACCAGAATTCTTCTTACAGCTGCAAAAGCCTTGACAGTTGTAATTTGGCTGTACAAAGTCCTCCAGAGGGACGTCTGTCACCTCACTGAAGCCGTGGCTGTAATGTTCACTTGTACTAGTGTTTGGAGAGAGAGAGCGCAAAAAGTCACTACTCCCTTTTTTCTTTATTAGGTTGTTCATAAAGACTATTCAAATGTAAAGAACAAAAGGAGCTAATTACAGTAATCCATCACACAGAATAACAGAGGTTCTCATTCCCAGACACATTCCTACCTGGAAAGCTCTTTCTCTACAGTTTGTAGGTTTTTTTCAGTTCTCCTCAGCCGAATCTGTAATGACTGTACGTTTGCAAGCAGGTCGTCGTCAGCACCACTTTTAGAGCAATTCCACATACTACATTCCATTGGTAACATGCATAAGGCTGAAGAAACATTTAATATTAAAACACTGTTAAATGGGCATATGCAAAAATTTAAAAGGAAAGAAAAAGGAAAGGAAAAAAATACAATAAAGAAAAAACTGAATTTCTAAACGTAGACGTACATTTTACACACTACTCATTCCTACGTTCGCTAGATAAAAGTAACAAATTGTCTCTTTAGCTATGAGTTCTGTATGCATTCATGAAGTACAAAAAGCTCTGTGACTTGCCATATATGAAAACTGGAAAAACCTGCTACACATTATTTGCTAAAACCTGTCACGCAGCGCATCTCAGAGATCTGGCCGTCCCGTGCACCTGGCGGAGAGCCCAAGAAGCGAACGGCGCACATGCGAATGCGCAAAACTTGCCTCGCTGCCCGTAACCAGCGCAACGAGAGACGAAAGCGAACCGGCCCCAGGCGGACGGGCAGCACCAGAGCCGGGGCGGGGAACGCCGCGGGGAGAGCCAGGGGCCGGAGCTGGCGGAGAGCTGCGGCACGGGGCGCTGGCGGCGGCCGTCCCTGGGCTCCGAGCGGCTCGGTACCGGTGCCGGTGCCGCCCCGTCCCCGCCACAGCAGCGCCTGGCGCCGCTCCCGCCGCGCTCGAACGGCGCGGGGCCCTCAGGGCGCAGGCGCGGCC